>JANHQD010000951.1:17036-33351 GCA_024721195.1 Marasmius sp. AFHP31
CATCATTTTGTGCGTGCTTGCTCATATCTCCTCACAGAGCATAGACCAGAGATCTGGATCGGCTAGCTCATCAGAGATGGAGGAAGGTATGCCCCATCCCCCGATGATAGCACCGGTACCCTCAATCCCGGGCTATCCGACGGGTTTCTTCCCCCATCCCGACGTGACCATCGACAACGGGATAACTGGCCAACTACTACGCTGTATGTCAGATAGGCTCCACCAACGAACCCAAGGCGGCCTGACTTGAGTAATTAGTGAGAAATGGACTGTCCGGAACTGAAGGGGCAGGGGAGTATGTGAAATTTAGGGTGATGAGGGGGTTAATCATTTTGTGAGTTTGGAGCCTTTGTCCTTTGCATTGGCGTACCGATCTTTTGACTCATGAATTGTTATCTATGCAGATGCATGAACATTTCTCGCAAGGAACTGCGAACTCGCTCAAGCATCTTCTGGACGAAGTCTAGGGTATAGATGTGGATCAACTAATTCAGGACTCGTATCAGAACGTAGGGATGACTGAGGTGTACTCTTGGCTCCAACAGTGACGTTAGTACAATCATCAAGGTAGCGAGTACCGACGCGAACCAAAGCTGATTCCATTCCAGATTCTTGCTAATTCAGGGCTCGAAGTACCGATCGTTGGGCAGTAGTTGTTGCACGGAGTGGAATGGTGTGTCCCAAGTGTGTCCATTTCGATATCAGATTCACAACCTCAAATTGTCGCGTCTGCGCTGATATAGTCGACGAGCTTGTCAGCCGTGTCCACGTCTGATAGGTCCGCGTTGGGACTGATCAAATGTACCAATCCGACGACGAATGTCTGACAGTTGTTGCTGATAAGGTTGTATGTATTGGGCATCGCGGCGATCGATGCTTTGCTGCAAGAGCCATGTCAAGGAGCGGAGGAGCAAACGTACCAGCGCCAACAATGGCAGCGTCGTTGAACTTGGTGTATCCGACCTGCAGCCGATGGGACCAGTTCTTCCCGTTCAAGGCTCATTCTCTGTCCAGTGCCGACCTCTTTGAATACTCCCGCACATATACACGATGGAGCCTGGCCAGCACCTCAGGAGTGTTATTGTTCTGCATAATCTCGAGAATGCGTCGAAACCGGTCAATATGATCTTCGTCTATCCGAAGGGAAAAACACGGTCCAAGCCAATAAGAACCGAAACCATTAGGAGGAAGCTGAAGCTGGGGTTCGGCCTCTAAAGCCTCATAAGCTACCCTAAGGCCCCAAAAGAACGTGAGAGATCGTCAACCATGATGTCGTTTGCTGCGATGAAAAGTTCATCAAAGGAAGTAGAACACGAAAGTGTGTGAGATGCCCGCGACTTCCTGAGCCGCAGCGTGAGCTTCGCGAAACTTCAGTTTGCCCAGGACATAGATACTCTGAGCTGTATGGGGAATTTCTTCGTCGGGTCGAGTACTGGTAGGGTTGTCCAGGTTTCTGTTCGAGTGATGAAGGTGGGTGTGTCTTTCCTGCGAGTGTTATTGACCCATCGCACGTTAGGGAGTCCGAGATGACATATTCTGTAGTGTGCAACTTGCCGCCTGCTTTTGTATGGAGTAGACGACGGCGGCAGCGTTCATTGTACCCACTGAAAGGCCTGCTTCTGGTTTGCCTCGATATCGTAGGACTGGGCGGCTGTTGCAATAGCTGAAGCGACTTGTGAGAGATGTGGATATTTTGTGCTCGTTTTCCCCCTCATCACTACAAATAACACGCCAACCGCTTTCTGATAACACGCTGTCTGAGCCGCTCCGCAACTTCTCCACCATCCGGTCTACCAAAATGTCGTTGAGAGAGAGTGGAAGTTTCGACGAAGATACGTTGCGGTGAATCTGGCGTGCAACCATTCCATGGCTGAGAAACAGAGTATGTGAATATGGCTCTTGGAAAGGATGGCCTGAGATTGTTGTCGAAGTGACTGGAGGGTTTAGCGACCTGTCTCGTTCTGATTTCTACAAAATCGACATGGTTCCCGTTCGTTTGATGAGCGAGCCGCAATTCAAGAGGCTGACGAGGTTTTCAGGGTTACAACAGTGTCGATTGTGTCTATTCCGGAGGACGTTGTGACAAGCTGCTGGGCAATGGGAGACGATCGAAGAGTCAATATAGCCACGGTATAATTCACTATGAGACTATTAGTTACGAGTACCATTACAAGCACATCAAGTAAGGGCATACTCTTGACGAGGGCGTGTGCCAAATGGCGAAATTGGCTTTGCGAAGAGTGACAAAGGACATTGAAGGAATTCAACTCGAAGTCACCAGAGGTCGTAGTTGTTGTGGAACACTTTTGCCGCCGGCATGTTGCATCGCAGATCCACCAGAGCCTACACTCCGATGGTTGACGTTGAACACGATCTCATTTATCTGACCGCTCTCAAACAAAAGCAGAAATGGCATTGAGGAGAAGGAGAATGAGGTCGTTGATGACACGATTCCGGGCTGAAACCGGGCCGGATTGCCACGCGAGCCTTGGAGGCGCCAATTTTCGCCAATTTTCCCAGCGTCGAGTTGAGCCGCTACCATCACCAGATCTAATGTCGCCACTCGCTGAAAAGATCTCTCCTTCAGAGTCGAGTGCTGCAGGGAACGAGTGGCTCGCCGTCTTGTAGCTTGAAGACCCCACAGCTCACTTCCGCGTCCTCTCGACTCTCGGTTGGACTCTCCATCAAGGAAATCTACTCCTTAAATATACGCTACAGGAAATTTTTTTTTGGTGCTCCGGCAAGTACGAAGTGTTATCACTCGATTCAGCAGTCTGAATTCGCTTTCTTCGGTTTACCTGCAGGTGTACTTGGCAAATGAATACCGTACGCGATGGCCCCATAATACATTGTTCACCACCTCAAGTCTCAGAGATTAAAATGAAGGTTCCTTCGTGTACTTCCGGGTTCTCAAGCATAGACGTCGTGACCATACCGTGCAGTCGTGGGGAGGCTGGCTACAGCGTGGTGCTATCGTGCGTCCGCTGTGGAGTCCCTGGCTGTAAGCAATAGTATAGTAGGTCTAACGAAAGAACAGCCTACTCAATGAATTCATGATTAGCAATTGACAGCGTCCATTGGCAGTGAGCTGGATGAATGGATCATCGGTCGCCCGAGTAGGAAGGCCCTGAACTGACAATGGAGCAGTGGAGTTGTGTGCTGGGCGTGCGCTTCTGCTCAGCAGCAGGCGCCTAGGTCCGCCAAATCGATGGCAGTCAAGAAATCCCTCAGTTGACTTCGAGTTTATGGGGTATGCCATAAAATCAACGTTGGGTGGCAGTTTTTACGTCGCCAAACATGAGGTTCATCTACAGGGAGGTCAATCGTATCGCCATCAATTAAGGTACTTCGTACTCTATCACCGACAGCAACACTCACTTCAATTCAGTACAGTCCCACCTCCGTCGATTCCACTCACAGATTGGCGAGCTCATTCTCTACGAGGTACTCGACTTGATGAATGACTCTTAATATGTTAGTATGTCATTTCTGGTCTCCTCACTATGAATTACCGGCGAAGGCGTCTTGATCTAGTTCTCACAGGACCTCACTCCCAAAACGCCGGTGAACGACCCTCGTCGGTATGTCCTTTCCAATCTCCCTGCAGGGTACAATGAATTTCGGGTCCCCTTGGGCGACACTTAATTCATTCGATCAGCTCGTGTCCAGACCTAGATCTTACAGTTCCGAGTCAAAACTGCAAAGTATCTGTACGGAACGTAGCCAAAAAGGAATCATGGTTTTACTTTTTTCTGATCACCAAATCATCTCGAACTCGAGCTTTCTTATACAGCCATAGCCAGCCGGGAGGAAAAAAGGGACTGCAAACAGCTGTTCGCTTCGTTATTGCCTCAATAACATCAACTCGCGGCTTGAACTGACAGAGACGACGGACATCGTACGTGGACCATCATACTACCACACTCCTGATTGATCTGTTTCTCTAAATGTCAGACACGGCACCATCGACGAATGTAGCGTAGTCTTTGGATCGTTTTCGCAATTGGAATCACCGGTCTGCCGTTGGGACCCTGGATCGTGCAGATCGTTCAAGCAAATTCCGAGTCAAGTCACGGGCGCATTAATCGCTACGCTGAACGCGTGTTCCCCTTTTTCTCCCTCCCTGCCGCCTGCTCTATCCAATAGCTCGTATCGCGTTGATGATACTGGCGGTCAAGCAGCTGACAGACCTGCCGCCTTCCGCGTTGCGGCAAGTTAAGTGGACAGACTTGATCCCACATATCGGTGGTTGAGCAATAGCGTTGGCTCTGTATGCTACCGAATACCTGACTCGACACGTATTCTAAGTCCGAGTTGGTTGAACGTTTATATCGTTGTGGTGTGCAACGCTTCGTAGCGCTGTCCCGTTTCAGATACATGATGACCGTTCACCTTTCGAGTTCTACATGAATTTAGGACTCAATATGTACTCGAGAAATCCGTCATGGTCGGTTATGATCGTGACCACTCATACCTCCATTACTGTCGTCTTCCACATGCGAAAGCAGACCTGGATGTCCGACAGAGTCTCAGTACCTGCCAAGAGGAACGATCGAATCACACTGAACATCACCTCCCCTTCATTCTACACCCTATTGCGAATCTCATGGTCGGGAAGCATACGAAATAAGAAATGAAGACAATGGTGAGGCCATTGTTATGCAGACACTTTATTTTACTCTCACGTTAACCATTGCTTTATCTTTCAGACAAATCGACGGACAAGCACCCTTACTCACGCGGAATGGGAAAGTAACGGTACCACTCTAACGGCCATTAGCATTCGCTGAACTAGATGTTCCGTTCAAGGAGTATGCCGAACAAGCACTGCCTGAATATCATTATTGGAAATGAACTTCTTCTCGTGTTATGTGGTAGGCGCTACGAAACCCTCAAAGCAATTGTATGGTGCTGTCGTTTCATTAGCAGAATGTTGGTCTTGGCAGACAAGAAGTGGTCCGTGGGACTTGCTGATACCCCGTGTCCAAAGCACTCGCCGTGGGCTCGCGATTAGCAGCTTGCATTGTCAGTGGCGATGGGCAGTCCACAGATCCGTTACAGACTCGAGAAAGGTATAGCTACCATGCCTTTTTACAGTACATACTTAAGCCGGCCTCTCATTCTCTCATCTTCCAACTGAGCCACTAATGTCGCTTCTTCTTGCTGGTCTCTCCTACCGACAACTAGGGCCAGATTCCACAGCTCCGACCCCCTCTTCAAGCGGCGAAACTCGTACTACAGCGAATATCGTCTGGAGCTGCCTATCAATGGTGATTCTTTGTACCTGGACATCTGTACGCCCCAACGTCCATAGCGTACCGCGTTCGGGTCACTGGACTCGGGTGTACTGGGATAACGCAAAGCTATTCCTCGTCGCTCTCATCGCACCTGAGTTCATTGTCCAATGGTCCATCTGCCAATGGTTGGCCGCCCGAAGGATGGCAAAGGAATACCAAAGTACGTTGCACAAGGTCCCTTCAGATACTTGGTTTCATGTTGAGTCCATTCTCAGAGTACGGTTGGACGATAACCCATGCATTTTTCGCTCTAATGGGTGGATTCGCATTGTATGATTCCGAGGGCAACTTTCTTTTTCATCTTTGGGATCAAAGATTCTGCTATCGCGACCAGGACGGTTAGGACGGCTACGATACACAGCTGCGAATACTCGAAGAGTTGCACCCTCATGGCGACGGTCGGTACGAAGTGAGTATCCCGTATATATTACCGTCTCACAACCCCGCATTACTCAATAATGACCTTCGCAGTCTCCGCTCGAGTATTGTGTGGCCAATAAGATGATAATCATGACCGATGACGAGATTGAGAACCTCGGCCACACTGATCTCCTCGCTAAAACCGTCGCGATGATCCAAACACTACACTTCATCACGAATTGCATAGCACGAGGAGTCAACGGGCTCATCTTAACAGAGTTGGAGTATTTCACCCTTGGCTTCGCGGCGCTTAACCTCGTGAGCTATTCGTTTTGGTGGCACAAACCCTCGAAAGTTCGGTTTCCTGTTCGCATCATGGTCAGACCCAAATCCCCCTCCCCCCAACCGTCCTCAGATTCTCAAGATCAGAATGAGGAACCAAAATCCAGGCTGCTTGGCACTGGCACTTCCACCATGCCGTCCGAGGCAAGGGCTCCTGGAATACTCAGCCCATCTTCCGATCGAATCTGGGATGATTACGGTGATGGTGAATGGGATACTTGGTCCCTTCGCCGTCGAATATTGTGGACTCTTCTGCTCCCACTAAGGGCCGCTAGGCGAACATTGGACTACGCCATGAAACCCAGAAGTTCCCGACATCCCGAAAATGGAAACATATTCTTAGCTGGCTATAGTAGACTTGGGGATGGCCTCAGTTTCATTCTGATGCTCTTCGCCGGTGTCATACTCGGCATATTCCACTGTATCCCCATCATGCTCCATCGCGACTTTCCCGATGAGACCCAGGAACGCCGTCTCTGGACCGTTTTCGCACTTTTGACAACCGTTCTGCCGTTGGGAACTCTGATCTTGGTCGTGGCGGCAAAAGAATTAGTTAACCCCTGGAAAAATTGGGTTACAACACTGGTAACCTGTATCACGATCACAGTCACTTGGTTATCCCTCCCGTTATATCTGACAGCTCGTATCGGGTTGATGGTGCTAGTGGCTGAGCAGTTGACAGACCTTCCACCTTCCGCGTTGCAGCAAGTCGATTGGATGACCTTGGTTCCCCATTTTGGTGTCTGAACATTAGTATTGGGTTATTTGGATGGTACTAAGTACTATCTAGGATCCCACCATTGCGACTGATATTTATACGTACAGTATTGTAGTCATATCAGTAGGAGGATCGTCGAATATCATTTGGTATGGTGAGGAGTTCCTCCTCATCTTAAGAAAAGACAATGAAAGCATGAAAGCACACAGGATGCTGCGACTTACATCCTGAGCTGCGGCCTGTATCGCAAAACTTGATTTCGCCAAATTTCCCTCTTTCCTTCTCGAAGCAAAAGGCACGCCGTCCGAGTAATTCTGCAACCTCTCCACTATGCGGTCCACGAAGGTGTCATTGAAAGGCTGAAGTTACGTTGAAGTGGACGAGATTCCGACGACTCGATTATTGAGTTCAGAGGCATGATCTTCTGTAAGTATGGTCTGGAATCGCTGAGTGTCTAGCGAAGAGTTTGGGAGGCTTGCTTGGTTTGAGTTGTGCGAAGTGCATTCATAGAATGAGCGACGGATAGAGGAACCGATGAGGTTTCCCCGTAAGGAAAACTAGCAGGGGGTTTCATGACAAAACAGAGAATGACGAAGGATCGAAGACGGTTTGCTGCTTGCAACTAAAAAAGCACTTCTGAAGACGAGTGGTGGTTGTGAGTGCGGAATAAGGATTCTTGCCGCCGGCATCGTCCTCATTGCAGCACGGATACCCCTGGACGGCTACAGATGGCTGGGGACGTTGAGCACAATCTCATTTGTTCGCGTCAACGAAGCAAAATGTCGACGCCAAGTACGCTTTCGATGTGTATGAACTCAAGAACGGAGGGCTTAACTATAGATAATCGAGGAATGGTCAGCTTCACGCTTCTGTAGGTGATCATGATATTTGTGTTGCATTTGTTGCGTATTGCAATTGACCGTAATTATACATGCTCTCGTTTCAAAAATGAACAAAGCATACAAGGGGGAAATTCGATACCTATTAAGTTGGTGTCTGAATAAGTGGTATGCGTATTCGATGTTTCGGAGAGGGAAGAAAGGTTTGAGCTCGAGACTGTTGTACATCGAGTGGATGATTTGGGCGACCTGCTCTGCCTTGAGATCCGCAAATTTGAAACGTGGCTCTCTTTAAATCCATTGGATGGACTGTGGCTGGAGGGGATGCCCACTGTCGTCTATATGCATTCCAGAACTGTCCCGAACAAAGTCGAACACCTGTTCATGGCCAACTCTTCCACGACCGCAAAGCAACCTCTTCTAGGTCCACCATCGTCGCCACGCCGGCTCACCTGACGTCATGAAATTCGCCAAAACGTTCGTCGGAAGGGGTGCTGTAGCTGCCGGGTTACCGATAAAAAGCGGACATATAGCTGAAAAAATTTCTGCGCGCTACGAATCCTAACAAGTTGATGGTTGATGGAGAGTCCCGTGGCACGGCGCGCAGGTTATTGCGCAGTGTGAGTTTAGGTTGAAGCAGCTGCCGTATTAGGATTGGGATAGTTCAAGGACGAGGGGTACTACCAATACCAGGGAGGGACTCAGTGTGTGATCAACAGAGCTTTTGCTTTTGGGCCGTACGCTGATCTGCTGTGGATGGAGACGAAGAAGCCTATCTTGGCTCAAGCGAAGGAGTTCGCAGCTGGTGTGCATGCTGTACATCCGTGACAATGGTTGGCGTACGACCTCAGTCCGTCGTTTAGCTGGGATGCCGCTGGGCTGAACGAGGAAGATACGGAGAAGTACGTTTGGGAATTGGGCAAGCTTGGCTTTGTCTGGCAATTCATCACGGTGCGTTCAATCGAATGCTTTCTTCCTTCGCGATGCTGACCTATCTCGCTGCAGCTTGGTCTCCATTCGAACGGATACATTTCGGATTTGTTCGCAAAAGAGTTCTCCAAGACTAGAATGAAGGCGTATGTTACGCTCATTCAGAAGAAGGAGAGAGAGTTGGGATGCGATGTACTTACCCATCTAAGGATCCGTTTCTCTTTCTCTTTCTTTTTTCCTCATTCCCTTTAGTATTGACCCGTTCTTGTAGTAGAGCCAACTACGCAGACAACCTCATCAAGACTGTCACTGGAAGGTGTGTCGTCGACTTCGGCCATTGGTACTGGTGTCACAGAGCCCCAGTTTGGAGGGAAGAGCAAGCTGTAGAGTCGTGTTACTTGTAGAATGTAGTGTATATGTGTAATAGTGTTTCGTTTTGGAAAGAAAGGTCGACGGTTCGACACTTATAACTGTTTCTGGCGGAGTATGGACGTTCGACTCAGTCGAACTCCAGCTTGCTTGGCACCGCCCCTTCACAGCGTCCGGAACAAGGCCTCCTGGAATATTGAGCGCAGAATCTGGGCCGAGTACAGTGATGACTAGGCTGCTCCGAAAACTTGGACCGACTGCGTCAAGATGTTGGTCTTGATCATCGGGGCAATCAATTGATTATTACGCCATGAATGCAGATGACGCAAACAACCGTCCACGCTCCGAGTCGAAACATATTCTCAACTTCAGCTAAACGGTAGCATCAACCAGCATCAACCTCGTTCAATACCCACTTACCTACACTCTGATGTACTCCAACGCTGTCATCTTCGGCGTATTCCACTGCATCCCGATCATGCTCAACTACCGCGACTTTCCCGGCCATACCAAAGACGTCCACCATCTTTGGATTGGTTACGCACTTCTCACAACAGGTCTGCCGTTGGAAATCGCGATCGTGCGCTTGTTCGAAGTTTATTGGAACGCGAACAGGGGGCTTGCGCCTGTTAGTGTCATCTTCATGGCCTGCACCTGTGTGTTCTATCCGATAGCTCATATCGCGTTAATGGTGTTGGTGGTCAAACAACTGTCACAACTTCCACCTTCCGCGTTGCAGCAAATCGAATGGACGAACTGGATTCCACATCTTCAAGGTGCCTGAACAATGAATTGATGATGTTGGCCAGCTGTATGTAACTACCGGCTACCTCTTTACTATCGTGCCACCATAACTGCTGTGATCTATACTATTGGAGATTCAATACGGTAGCTTTACCGATGGTCAATGAAGGTAGAGCTCAGTACACTTGGGGCTCTCGCAACGCGGGTCGAAATATTGAAAGAGTTTGTTTCATAAGCGCCCACGGTCGACAAGCCCTTCACCCAAACTGCCATCGTGGCCACTTACATTCAAGATAGAACATGTCTTCAAACACAAATCCTACTCGACGGGTCCAAAAACATGATCATTGAAGTGACAACAAGGGGCTTGCGAGCCCATCGGTCTGCCCGGAGCACTTCCACGCTAGTTAGGACGTGCCAGAGTCCAAGCACGACTGACTCGTAGATATGGGAAGCCCGACATGCATGCTTCAGGTCTTCAGAATCCGCATCCGTATGTTCAAAATAAGGCTCGTCGGTCTGCCGCATCTCCTGACTTGGAATCTGGTCAGCATATTAAAGGCTTGCCGGTGATTGCTGGGAGTCAGAAGAAGCTTCGATATCCATCTCCAACTGCTCATGAACGTGTGTTGTTGCTCCCAAGATCTCACAGGCCTCTGACAGGTACGGTACTACCGAACCTGGTGTAGTTCAACCGTCGGGGTGACCAGGACGTCGCTCTAGGCCGCTATTATTATACGGGTCCCATTGTCCCACGGGTCGTCCTCCAAGTTGACCGCAGGAGAGTAGAATCGCGCACTCGACGTATCGCCAATGAGGTGTTTATTGTGCACTCTCGACAATCTGTAATTCTTCGAGTGCTTGGGAAAGGAATTTGGGCAGGGCGAAGGTTGGAAAGTTGGTAGTGGGTATATTTCTTTCCGTGATCAATCGGGGTCGTGAAGAGAGTAGAGGGCCCTCGGAGGAAGGCGGAAAGTGATCAAACGCCAGTATTGTATACGCGCTTGCCAAGGCTCGGTGGGTGGGACAAGCATAAGTTTTTGAATCCTCCACTACTCATTGCATAAAGCATTGTGCGCTGGGACTCCCAGCTTCAAGGCTTTGAGGACAAAAGTGATTTGAATTGGGGGACCTTTCGTGTATCGCCAGGACCCCGAAATCGGTGGATCCTGGAAATGAAAAGATCCCCAATTCAGTCCCAGAGAGATCAGCTGCGGGGTTGCGTTATTCTGCATCTACGCTGCGCCGAATCCTCTCGTAGAGGTATCGAAGATAATCGAGGACACGCCGCAGAGCAACCTGACCGCTCATACCCCATACTACATGGAATGCCCCCTGAGTCCTGAGTGGATTCCAGATGATACACATCAGAAACAGATAAAGAACGCGACGTCTGACAGGACAGTTGAAGGTGACTTTTCAATGGGACGGCACGGTCGATCTCATGTAGTACATGAGGCTGTAGTCTAGCTTTGCCTCCCTGTGAATTTGATGCCTCATAATCTCCGTGATACACTGGACCCTATACCTCATCTACCATGATACCAGGTCTCAATGTCCAAAGTACGACAGCACCTCCGTCCGACGCGTAAACGGTGCACCGACCGTTGCTTGTGGGGATGATCGAGATCAATGAACCTAATTCGGTGATAGTGAAACCCCGTATCCAGAGTAAGCATCGGGCAAGAGCCCGTTGACAGCAATGAATGGAAAGGTACGACTACTCGACCCCGGGGAGCTTCCCCATTGAACAAATCTCTCGTCTTCCTGGCGCCCTGTCCAGAAATATTGAAGATAGATGCTACATACTGACGAGCACTTTCTGGTAAGAGGCGTGCTGTATATCTAGTCCGAAGTTCGTCTGCAGTTCGTGAGACTAGAAAGACTGGCCTTCATACTTGAGAACAGGGTCTGCCTATCACACACTGGCAAATCGCGTGTCGATTCGGTTGACAAAACCTGGTTGAATTTGTGGGGCTTGGGTCTTATTGCCCATCTCGGGTCACGGTTAGACTGGAACTGAGAATCGGACCAACTTCACCTGTGGAGGACGTACGCCTTGCGTGGTGGCCTCTGAGTTGCTCATATACTCTGTCCTGGTGTCCTGGGTCTTTCGATCTTCTTTCGATGTAAAAGCATTCAAGAGTGTCTGATTGTTTTCTATGTAACTTTTGGGACATAAAAAGCTGAAGTACGAGAATACATAATCAGGAACTTAGTACTATTCTCGTTGAACCAGGCCGACGATATATGCAATCACAATGTTTGCGTGGGTGTGATGACTTGCATGGCTGCTGCGGCGTTGACAGCGGGCACATTCTGAGCCTTGACCAGTTCGACCTGCCTCTGGGTAGCTTCTTTCGGATCCGTCGACTCCTTCAACATGTTGTCGACGAGCTTTTCAGCCGTGACCACGTCTGATAGGTCCGCGTTGGGACTGATCAAATGGACCAATCCGACGACGAATGTCTGACAGTTGTTGCTGATAAGGTTGTATGTATTGGGCATCGCGGCGATCACTGCTTTGCCTGTACGACCCATGGAAAGAAATATTTCAGCTTCACATCTTGCACAGCGGTGAGGTAACAAGAGGTCGAGGCGGAGGGTAAAGGAGCGGAGGAGTAAACGTACCAGCGCCAACAATGGCAGCATCGTTGAACTTAGTGTATCCGACCTGCAGCCGATGGGACCAGTCCTTCCCGTCCGTCATTCTGCCGTTTTGATATCCATTCTGGATTTCGAAATTTCCTGAAATGCCTTTCGCATTGAGCTCGTGGTAGTAGTCACCGACAATGACGGCCCAGTGATATGTGGGGTCGAGAATAGTTCGACCCGTTGCTTTCTCCATCTTCTCAATATCTTCCTTCATGAGATTGCCGAGACCAGGGATTCCGACAGGATGACAGGCGATGATGACAGGTCGCTGTGGATCCTCAAATGAAGGCGATGCCTGTGGCACCACGTCGTCCTCCTTGAAGAGAGAAAGATCTTTGCCGAACTGGTCGAGGGCCTTGACAACCTCATCCCACTGGGATTGGGATGGCGGCACTCTGTGACCAAATCAGTTGTGCGTATCATAACACGAGGAAGCTACGACTCACGGCTTAGAATTGGCTCCAGTGTCTCGTAGGGCGATAGCCTGAGCAAGCGGAAGGGTCAAGTCCATCAAGTTGACGATGCGTATAGTGCAAAAGGATGTGAACTGGAGGGTAGGTCTGACAGAGCGGGATAAAAGCGATAGGCACTATTTATATGGGATCAATTTCGAGTCTGGCGCTTACCACCAGCAGAACAAACGGCAGGAGTGGCATTCGGCCCTCATGCTGGTGTTCTGGCGGACAGGAGGCGGAGTATCCGCATGCAGTCGCCAGCGAAATGGATATCTTTGAGAGGCCCAATTTACCACGGAGCAGGCACTAGTACGACATCTGATCCACAGGAGATCTAGGACGGCATCATAGCTTTTGCCTGCAGTTTTGCCGTAGATCCACTTGGTCCTGTCGAAATCCCCGTCACCAAACAAGAACACCGTAGGTAGCAGTCCGATCTACCTGAGCCCCCTCCCAGTCCAAATTTGTGATTATTACCAACCCTACAAGGCGTCCAGGATACCGCGAGGTAGAAATATTGATCGCAAGAGGCGATCCTGTTATTAGCGGTACCATCGCCATCTTATTCGCCCTGGGTTTGCGACATCTTCAGTTTTCTACCTCAAAAAGCAGAAGACGCGCGACATAACCGCGTTGTAAAGTACGTGCGGGGGTACTGGTTGACGTCTGCGGTTTTTATGATGGCTCGAAAGAGGGTGAGAAGGTCGTTGATGAGGCATTAGAAGCGATGAGAACCATCGAGTTTTCGATCAGCAACCATGCATTCCAAATAATGAAGAAGATTATTCAGGAAGAGGGTTGACGCGTGACGTTGAGCATGGGTTCTCCACCGTCAAGACTTAGACAAAGGGCTGACCTCATCATATCGTGCTAGGGAACAAGGGCACATAGGGGCACATACACATTAGCCACAAACAGCCACTCGGCCTTCTACCTCTCTAAACACGCCCTCCCTCACATGCTCCGCGACGACAGCATCCTCGTTAACACCTCGATCGGCGCCTATACCGATGGTAGCAACGTATTTGGTGTTTGTGGCGAGTATAGGTAGCATACTGGAGTCCTAGCGGACCTCCGACGTGAGAGGATTTCGTGGCACAGGCTATTGAGCAACGTGTGTTCGAGTTTGAAGAACCTTCCGCATTGGGATTGAGATACTTCAAGGACGAGGGGGGGATACTAGAGTGCATTGAACGGGACTGTCACGTTTAAGCCATACAACTTGTTATAGAGACGAGGGTACTGGCAGTGTGTCGTTAACTTTGGCAATGGGTGCTCGTGACCGTTTGAGGAGGAGGAGTGTATTACACGGCATGGTCCACGTACTGTGGAAAGGTGTGGGCGTTGGGCGTTTGGCACAAGCCTTGCCATACAAACAAACCAAACAATCGCGAACGGGAGTAATAAGCGCCCGTGTTTGCTCTTCGTTGCGAACCACCACCGGGCTTCTTGCTAGCTCATTCCAAATTGTCCCAAATGTTCGCCATTGACTCGTGGTCGCAGCTAGCTCGTGCACCTTTGCGGAACAGCGAGCTTCATCAATCTCTATGAGGAATAGTCCGCACGGACTCGATTCCCTACAAGAACAACCAACCGAGCTATTTCGCTCCTTGACGCTGGTTCAAATTTAACTGGAACTAGAGACTGTGACGGGCACCGTTTCTCGAGCTCTCAAGATTCCATATCTCTGCCCTCCTGATTGTGCGAAGTTGATTGATGTAAGCTATAGATCTCATTTTTTGGAGGCTTTCTCATCATTGACACCTGAATGTAGCAAACCTGATATTCAGCGCACACACTACTACTGGTATGTAGCTAAGGAATGTGATCGCTTCTGTTATCCTCATGACCCGTGAATTCAACAAGGAACAGTGTCTCCTCATCACTCTAGAACTTGAACAGACCTAGAGCTGCCGGTGTTCCCACTGCTTAGGTGGTATGTCTCATTTCATCATCTCGTTATCTCGTGGCTGATATCGACTTGTCTTGCTGCTTTCGTCTCTATCTCAGGAACGACTCGACATGCTTCGAGCTAAGCATTTCGCATCGCCTGTGAACGCTTCATCCTCATTTAGACGCTGTAACGGGCTCTTCAAACTCAAAGATTGCTCATAAGACCCCCATGAATTTCCTTGGCACCAAATCAGATCCAACAGGAAACTTCTTCAAATCATTGCCAACGCGCTTCTCGACGCGACCGGAACTGGAGAGCGTGATGGCAGTACTGAGTTGAGTGCGCGGTTGTCAGTGTGTCATATATTTCGCTTCCTTGCTCTGTTCATCGCTTATCTGGTTGTTTTTCTTTCCAGAAATGACTCGACGCGGAGTCTGAGCCCCAGCTAGCCAGGCATTTTGGCCCGACGTTCTGGTGTATACATTGTGATCATATCCCAAAGCCACGACTTTTGAACTCGCGATCCGATCGATGCAGCTCCCCCGATCCTCATTCATTGGGAGACGCCGCCAAATCACTAGGTGCTTTGTACAGAGGGTTATTGGAATTGGACGGAGTCTGAGAAAGGTACAAGGGACGGGAGGTGCGAGAATGTGGTTGGTCATGTCAATCACAGTCGTTCTTTCCCTGCAAACGGTCCCCACCCATTCCGAAACCGAGGCTAAAGTTGGCTCCACGCTGGACGACCGAAACTCGGTTTGGGGATCTCTGCACGAACGAAAGAATGTTTAGAGAGCATCGAATCGTGTAATGCCCGAGCGACCGGTCCTCCTTGAAGATCGGGGCGTCTTCGAAAAATTGTACGGGGGAGTACCTGGGAACCTGAAGGACGGGGATTGGATGTCGTTAGTCGTTGGTGAGGCTGATGTAGGGGTAGCCATTTCTTGCTCAGCTCCCGTGTGTCGACGGCAGGAAGCGTTCTTAAGGGACCAAGAGGAGGGGGAAGGGGCGCTCTCTCGAATCTATTTGCCGCGAGAACATGTGTGTAAGCCACGTCTCTGATCTATGTGTATCATCGTATTGCTTTTCTTTCTTTCTTGAAGCCACTGTTCGGACAGGTATACCAGCGATCCCTCTGCTTGCACGAACCCGTTTGATGTTGAACGTGGAGTTGCGATGTGATCTGGACGAGGAAGAATGATATGAAAAATCGAGGACACAATGTGAGGAGATTTTTGGACTGCCCACGCTTTATCTTTTCCCTCGTGTTGACCATCCCTTTACTGTCCGCGGTAATTGAAGAGTAGTCCTTGCTCATGCGAATCAGAAAAGGAACGACATCGAACACTACTCCTCTGCAAAGCTCGCTCGCTCGCTGAATCGAGGTCCAGTCCAAGTAATTCAAGCATCGTGGTACGCTGGTAGCTATTTTCCTTTGCTTATCTATGCTTTGAACTAAAGTTCATTCGTTGTTTTGTCCAGGCATTGGGCAGATAGCATAGGTGACTGATTACCCGCCGCGCGGCCCTCCACTTCAGTCCCCCCACATTCACACTCCTAACACGTGCAATAATCATAGTCCGAGCACTGGTTTTACAAGTATTAGTTGGCGCTGGATTCCGAGCGACTGTAAGGGTCCCACGCAGACCCTGCATCGCACTTTCTCCCTTCGACGTAGTGCCTATGTATAGCTGACAATCACAACAAATCGA
>JANHQD010000955.1:2863-17572 GCA_024721195.1 Marasmius sp. AFHP31
TAGTAACTGGCAAACAACTCGTAAGGATTCTCGACCATGAACGTTACTCGACCTCCTTTCACCAAGGCTCAACCTGATTCTCACCACAAATTGGTCACTGCTCAATAACTTTGTTTGCTGCTTGAAAGTAGCGAGAGTCAACAACGTGAAGGAAGGAATAAATTCCATAATGCCAGCGATGCCGTACCAGGTGGACGAAGACAGGGAAAGCGGCATGTTTGGTGGAAGAGAGGAGGGGAAAAGCATCGGGGAATGCGAACGGTGACGTCGTCAAGACCCTTGCCCTACGCCCGACAGAGATTCCCTTGGAATTTTCAATAATGACCAAGGTAACTTACACATTTCTTGCGTGTCTGGTTACTTTTCTCTAACTGACGTCTCTACATAGACAGAAAATTTGGGTCTGTAGATTCCGGCCAAGGCGACGACGACAAAATGTCTACGGAAAACGCGGGAGCTGCAACGCAGACGAGACTCTTGTTGGAGTCGGGGAGACCTTCACTATCCACTAACATCAGCCCCCGAAACAACTTAACAATCCCGACGTGTCCCTGTCGTAGACATTGCTGTTATTCTAGGTGTTCATTTCACTTTTACGCTGCATGTTGATATCTGTTCCCCGGATCGTTTCGCATAGATCTCAGCTTGAGCCCCGCACGCCATCCAGCTCGAGCCCTACACGACGTCCTTCCTTTTTCTTACTTGTGTCCTCACCGCTGTTATCCAAACTTCTCCAATAATAGACGCACATGCACCGCGTTTGGCTCTACCTCAATCTCGTACGATCATATATACGGGTCAGTCGTTCAAAACAGAGACAAAGTGTAAACATAGTACTGCTATACATTCTTCGGGAACAGTGAATCGATAGAGATTTAACAAACAGCATCTCTCCAACTCGAGACGCATGAAGCCCTCGAGGCTCAGGCACCCCAGAAACTCTCCCTGTATTCCTCCCTCGTGATTCGTGAACATCCTGTCCATAGTCAACGAGTCAGCAAAATCGAGACGAGATAAGTAGCTAGTGAACTATCCTACCAACCATGTAGGGTTGTTCCTCGCTCCAACTCTCCATCGACAAACCCCAACTTGGGATCCCCGAGCCCAACCGTTCCACACCGCGAGACTCGGTGTTGTACTGCAAGGAGATAGCCACCACCCCGGATGTTGTCCCTATTATCCCGCGTCCGAGTTTGTATGTAGCTGAAGTTGGGCAGCATAAAGGATCTCTGCGACGCCGATAAGGAGAGGAATCTGTCCAACATATAGTCCATTTGCGCGACGGTTTCTACAGTCCACATAACGTGAGCATCCCATATACTTGGTTAAGAGACCTAACTCACCGAGATTGCCCGTCGGTAACGCTTGCGACATCCTTTTGTTCCATCCTCAGGTTTCGACGGACAGAGTCTACTATAGTGCCGATCCCTTCCCTTCCCTATCGTCTCAGACCCCAGACCAGTAATCGTCGATGGTAACTGATCGCAAGGTCGGAGTGCTCCTGAACGATGGTAGCCTCGATGTCGAGACTCGACGTTGGTTTTGACTGGACAGGAACCCTCAATGAGTCCTTCGTGCAGTTATCGAGGCGTAATCTGGACGTGTTCTTCCTCGCCTGAATCCTCCGGGACCTTTTTTCTCATCCCCCAATCACCCCACGCTCAACCACGCCGGATCCCTGGCCAGTAGATGTCCTGGATGGCGATATCGGCCATAACCTCACCGTCTCAAGACTACCCACTGGTTCAAAGCGTCAACCTAATCATCTCGGCTTGCTTCTCGTCCCAGTGGAATCTGGGTGGAGCATGAAGGCCTGGAAATGGACCGCGACAAAAAAACGGGATGTTGAGAACGATGCAACCTCGTCCAGCCTGTTCCAAGAGTCGAGAGGAGCCCAAACAAGAGGCGCAAAGTTCGTAGGATAAGGATGTGCATCGAAATCGAAGGGAGCGAGGGGTGTTGCCTCTCTTCAACGAAATGCATGGATAGAATAGTCATATGCCATTCTAGTTGGTAGATCGCTCTACCTCCCATCTAGAGAACAGAGAGCAAGCGTACTCCCGTATGCAGAAGAGAAGTACGAGCCAGCTGAAGGTTCGTTCCAGGGGAGCTTCATCGGACAACGGAGACCACGAGGAGAGCCAGAGTCGAAGGGAGGGCGTGTTGCCAGTTGGGACGTAATTCAACACGGTACCAGATGAATCTACGGTGGTCGGACTGGGCATTGGGGGGAGTTGAAGGAGAATAAGGTTTTTTTCGTAGGGAGTAACAAGCTGAATCGGTTTTCGGGTAGTGTATCGTCAACGAAAATGCCAGGCCATTGTTGTCAGAGAATCTGGCAATGGTAGATGTTGATACAGGAAGGTAAAGACAAAGGAGTTGTTTTTATAGTCAACTGTGTCGATCGGACGTATCGATGGCGAGCATCCGCGATGGGGTGAAAGAGGTGGTTTGTTCGTGGTTGCTGACTATCGCCTTTCTTCTCGGGTTCGGCAATGACGGGTGTCTAGATGACCGTAGCACGGGGTCTAGAGACTCGAGAGCCAGGCGATGGAGACGCCTCCGTAATCCCTCCCGTATCCAACAAACGCCTTCTCTCACGGATACTGCTCGGTGACACACAAGACTCCCTGAAATATCAAAGGCGCCCCAATGAGCGAAGATCTGTCGGTTATTATTGATCTCTAGAGTAATTTAGACTCACAAACTCGTTTTTCTGGACGAAAGCTCTGTAGATGATTCCTTTCCAAGGGCTCGCTGTTGTCGCGTCAAAGAAAAACGTGTCGACCGAAGGTTCATGGGAGCAAAAAGATGTCCGAGTTCGACCGACAGGATTGTTCTGTGATAGATACAGTCGTCGAGGGCCAAGACGTTCACCGTCGAAACATCAGTACTAGAAGCTGCCCATCGTGTCGTCGAACATAACCCTTAGATAAAAGAAAATTATGAGATTAGGCAAGGTTCAAAGGACCAGACATACGCACCATGTAGTACACGGACAGAGTGCTATTGAACTGAACCAACGCCTCGTTGACATCATTATCGCCTATCCCAATTCTGAGTTCGATTGTAGAGAATGTGATTGGCTGGGAGTCATCCAACATGTTTTTTGAGAATGGATATGGTTTTATTGTTGACTATGAGATCAACTGAGCCATTGTATGTTGGCGGTTGATGGTCATGGTTTGAGTGGAAAGTTCGTCATCTATGGGCGCTTATTGGGCTCTCTCCTCTTCTCTCGCAATGCATCGAGTCTCGATACCCGCGGCCTCGACAAAGGTGTCTTGTTTTCTCGTTATCAAGCAGACATTCAGATTTATGGGAAGCCGGAAATTCTGATTGAACTAAAATGTTCAATCATAACAGTGAGTACCAATGCTCTCTATCTCCGGGTCCATAGCAATCGAACTTTGGATCGTATATCAGCTCCAAAGATGGCCTAATTTCACTGTTCTCGCCTGATTATGCCCAATATGACGGGAATGTGAACCCACGCCGCAGGTGTCAAGGCTGCAATGAGGAGCTGAAGTCGACAGAGAAAATGGATGGGACGAATCGGAATTAGCGGGAAGCGTCCACAAGCCATACTACCCTTTTCGTAGGTCTGCGTGAAGTTTTGTTCCTTCCCTCCTCGTCTCACTACTTCCTCACAAAGGACTCGACAGACGTTTGCAGCTTCTATATTTGCTGTCGTTCGTGAAATAGGGTGCGTGAACCCGAGTTCAACTAACAATATCAAGAACATAGCCCTGAAGGCGTGTGCGGGAGAAGTTCTAGTGAAGATGGAGCCTGGTTCCGGCTGATCGGAATTCTCGAGGCTATTGGGCCGAGTAGAACTGGGAGAAAGGCTGTTCAAGATGCATGTGTCCAGACCAGGCTGCGAGTATTCGTTCAGTTTCTACCGGCCTTTGGACTGACGCGTTTTGTTTTTGGATCGATGGGTGTACGCAGGGAGTGACTAGTGGAGGCCCGCGATCGCCGCTACAAGATCACATTTGCGGCTGACTGGTTACCCGGTGGCACTGGACGAAGGGCATATGAGATTGTGTTGAAACGGGTTCGAAAACATGATGGTTCAAACGTTCATCCAGGGAAGAGTTTGTCGTCGATACCGAATGACCGCGAAATTGACAGAAGCTGATCTCACTGGAGCCATCGTGCATGCTTTGTGCTTGTGCTAGACCTAACACCACCTAGCATTGACATCTTTTCATCATACACCCAGCGACGTTGCGAATGGCATGTACAGGTAAGTACTACCACACTTTCGCATAGAATCACAATGGCCGCTTTGAGGACACCCGATCATACCGGTCGTGCTAGAGCGAGCGCTATAGGAAGGAAGCAGGATTCAACAATATTTCTGGGCTCACGAGTGCATGAGGATCTGACAGGTGGAAGGTAGCCGTTGGGTTATATGGGCTGGTTGAGTGATCGCGCCTTGGTCTTGCCATTCGATACCCACTGGCCCTCCAGTTGTGTGATCACACCTCGATTTTGCCGTCCGACACCCACCGAATGCTCTAGCTGAAAGGTATGGGCTTATTCTCGCTGTAACTGTTGTCGTACAATGTTGAGCCAGGCTTCAGAATGTCACAACCGACGAATTTTGGAGATACCATCTCAACTGGAATCCAGGACGTTGCTGCCCTTCTCCCTTTGCTTGGAACAGAGCAGTGCGAGCGACATGTAGGCACTGCTCTGGAAAAGGGGTATCTGTACGCAGCCGCGACGCCCCTCTCAATCTTTGGCAGCCTCGGGATAGTAAAAACAGCCTTTGCGACTCTCCTGGCCACGATGACGAGAACAGTTTATGGCGGCAGCTGGTTAAATGATGCTGGCTTTGGTACTACGGGTTCCGTATCGTCTATGGTGACACTTGTCAAAGGCACGCAGCAATACGGAGCGGAAGTTCAGCTACAGCGACTGATGAAGGAGCAATATATTGACGATCCCGAACTAGTGTCTGATGTTGAATGGCCTGGTTGGTGGAAGAAGAACGACTCGAACTTCTCGTTAGTGAGTGCTCAAATTTCTTCCCTGGGACGCGCTCGCGACTGAAATGGCCTGGCTTTTGATCAGCTTTCTACTATCTTGTCGTGGAATGCATCCCTCATTCTGACCTCCTCGATCTCATCACTCCTTGCCGTCTCGCCCTATCTTTACCTCATTCACAGTAATTGGGGGCTGGCAACCCTATGGCTATTCCCTGTCCTTCGTTGCCTCGGCTCATTCCTGTGTGTAGTCTCGATCCAGCTCGCTCTGCAAATCAGGATACATCACATCACCAAGGCCAGCTTATTGCTCATGAAGGCGCGCAAGCGCTATCCATTGCCAATCGACGAATCCATCAAAGATAAAAATACTCTTTTGGAAGTGCGGTTGCAGAACCTCCGAGCTGGTCAAATTCGAGATCCCTCCTGCGACGTCGAGCAATGCCTTTACGGACGGAAGATCGAGAACAGAGAAAAACTTTCCAGCGAGATTGAAGCTCGGCTTCCACCCGACTCTATTCTTCTGTTTCTCCTCCAAGCCATGATCGTTGCGGGCATGTGCATGATTGTCGCTGGCTACGTCGGTTGTTTCAACATGGTTAGCCGGACAAATGCAGAAGGGGGTCCCTACGTGTGGTTCGGAATGGAAACCGCCCTAGCAATTCTCCGTGTCTTCTTGTGGGGATGGAATCCTCCTTGGGACGAGGGTAATACAGGCATGATAATTCGACTGGAATTAAAAGACCCCATGCCCAATATGCCTTCCATCCTTCCAGGTTCCAATCCGGCAGCCAGCCATTCTTCTCAGATCGACTTCGCTCCCCTCGACTTACCGGACCCTACCGATGCGAAAGAGGGCCAGCATGTCCCCAGCCCTCCAGTCTCATTGTTCCCGCTCATCACTACCCCCCTTCCTTTATCGCAGCTTACCCAATTCTCCTCTTTCGCTTGGCAATGGCAGCAGGACCAGAGAGAGTCATTCATCGTCGAGAGCGTGGAGGATTTTCTTGCCGCTGCGACGCCTTATGTCGGGCCGCTCCCAAGGCTCGAACTGGAGGAGGTAAAGGGAATGTTGCTGTATTATGGGATTGTCCCCGATGTCAGTGGTCGCCGCGAGAGAAAGCTTTTCTGCATGACCGCTTGCCGAAACGACTTGAGGTGGTCCTCAATTTCTGTCTTCCTTGACGGGACTTCATCACCGCATAGTATATACACCTCCCGTTCTCGGGATTTTCCTGGCGCACGTGCGTTACAAGTCACTTTAGAGAACGAAATACCCTTGGATTCGATTTCAGTCATCGATCCTGGCACGCTACGCCTTCTCATCGACTACTCCTCTCGGCTTTTCCAACGATTGTTCACGGCCCCGACCTCGGTTCAGAGACTGCTGTTGTCGTGGACTGTTACCCTCCCACCCCTTCCCAACTCAGAAACGGTACCCCCATCGACCCTTTTGACGAAGCAGGATAGGTATTACATCCGAATGCGTCAAATACAGGATCTCAAGGGCGATTACACCCTCGCGAGGGGAAACCTAGTCCTTGGGGTCCTCATGCCCAACGTCAACAAGGAATGGTACTACACAATGGTTGAATGGGTGCTCGTACTCGAGAGTGCTGTCCTTGAGATCTACCTCTGTATTCTAGAACAGCGTTTCGCTCAGTCAATGAGTTTATCTTCTCCTCATTCCCGCCGACTTTCACTGGATTGGATTCGCAATATGAACGACCGACTTTCGTTAGAGAAAGAGCGCTGTCGCTGGAGGCGGCAAAATGGTCCGGATGATTTGACGCTGTCTCATTATCAGGCCGCGTACGACGTGCTGATACGAGAGCTCCGATCTCTGCGTCAATTGCCCGCTGATAGCGAGGTGATAAAGGACTGGAGGGAATCTATCGCTATGATCATGGATAAGCATGGTCAGCCGCCTCCTGCTTCCAAACTATTCGGACTCCCACTTCTCACCAGCTTAGAATTCCTCAAGAATAAGTTATACCCCTTGTATACCACGAACGGGGAGCCGGGAGTCCTAACACCGGTTTATTCTGCTATGATCGCCTCCCTACGGTCATCACTATACCGTTTATATGACACCAAAGCGTCTTCCCTCTACGACCGCGTCGATCCTTGGGGCCCAGGGTCCCCCGAATTCTCTCCCCCATACACATGTCTCAACATGGGGCACCACCTGTCGGAACACAACTCGACAGCATTACGTGAACAAATGCAAGAGGTTCAAATTCTTGAGATTCGTCAGATCGAGCCCTCTTCGGAATTCCTACCAGAGATTCTTCGCATTCTTGACTCCGCTCCTCCATCGTCATCATTCACGACCGTGGTATTTGTAGGGGTTGTGTTCGATGACGAACCCTTTCAACTGATCGAATCCGTCCTTCAGAAACATCCCAAGCTCATTTGCTTCAATTATGAGAACTGCAGATTCTCTCAAACAGTGTCTATCAAGTTGGATAACGGTATCGAACTCAACCGCGAGAGGTGGCGAGAAATGGCACGGACGGGTGGTGTATTCACTTACGACATCAGCTGCGAGCTGACCCCAAGATGCTGCGACGACGCCTCCGATGCTTTTTTAACGAGCATGCATTTTCGCAATGATTTATCTCCCTCAGCGTGGCAAAGTTGCCTTCGACCTTTCGCTAAAAGCCTACTCGGAAGCCATTACCTTGGTTGCTTCGCTCACGCACTCACGGCCAGGAGCAGAGTCTGCGGAGGCTAACAATTCCGATTGTGTAATGAACTCCTCCTCCTCCTCCTCCTCCTCTTCCTCCTCCTCCTCCTCCGATGTTGGCACCGTTCAGTTCGATGTCGCGGCGTCTATCAACTTTGAAACCCTTACGATAGAGGGTCTTCCTGAAGTTGAGGCCGGTTGCTATGAGCTGCGTATTCACCTTGCGAACAAGTCACAATATCTGTTCAAAAACCTCTCGATCGACCTAGTCAAGCAGCCCGCTGTAGAAGTGTCTAGAGAGGAGTTGACTAGGATGAGCGACGGTCAGGCTGAGGGTCCGGTGATGGCAAATCCGGATGAGGGGACGACCTAGATTACCATCGGTCCCCGGTTCATTGTCAAATATTGTACTTTATCTCACTCTCTAGGTCTTACAAAAGTCTAGAGGCCACCAGGACAAATTCTAAGCTTATACCTAGTGTTACGTCGTACTGTTCATTAGTGCATGGCCAGGTGTCGATAAAGATCCAACAAACAGCAGCACGTGGATCTCTGCTCCTCACTATGTCCGCCTCTTAATACTTCCCTCGTCTATCGCGATAGAAAATGCCGAACTTCCTTCATAGCCCGTCGCCTCCACGAATTACCCATTCCAGATGCGGTCTGCACCCTGCGACCGGAGAGTTAAGCAGCATGGAAGATCTCTGGGGCCCGAGTAAGGAGAGACTGAGTGTCCGGCTGAGATTTGTTTGGTTCACGTGCGGTGATCCAGCGTTCTGGGAGGAAGATGTTCATGCTATGTCCGGCTGAAAGAACGCGAGCGTCCCAGAATTGAACAGAAGACTGTCTCACTCACCCAAGAATGCTCTCCGGTGCTCGTGATGCCCTCTTGTTTCACGCTCTACCGATTCCTTCCCTTCCAGATCTCACCGACGGCAGCTGAGTCAGATCATTCGCCAATGCGCGACGTCAGAGTGCTCAAGACGAATTAGCAACTTTGATCTCGAAGTTGGCCCTGGTTTTCGTCCTTAGAAGCAGAGGTCTAGTACACGCAGGATAGTCGATCGGAGACGTTGGAGGTGTCTTGTTGTAGATGTCGCTGCCATTGCTAGGTTCATTCTTCTATGCTGCGTTGTCGATATCCCGAAACACTTCGTGCCCGTGTACGCGCATCAACTCGAGCGTGCTGTACTTACAATCCATCCTTTCTCTTCTTGTACTTGTGCCCTCACCGCCATCATCTCAATTCGCCGCCAGTAAAATGTACCAGCCTCTCGTGCCGTTGCAGGGTCGTCTAAGCATGATACGTGCATTCGGGGTACGGAGACGATATGCGAACAATAAAGTCTGTACACGTCGTTGAGTGCATAAAACTGGTCATCGTCCCTCAGGCCTCTCACTTTACTGCTAGTCCACCCTCTCAATTCCCCCCCTCTTTGATCGCCTGTGAAAGCCAAAGAGTTAGTAAAATCGAACCGAAATCGCCAGTGAGGTGCCTACTAACCACGTGAAGAATCATTTCGCTGTAGCTCCTGACGAGTCACAACTCAAGAGCCTCGGTGTAGAGCCAAGTTCGGTTGTTCTTTCGCGAAGCTCTGCGGTTACTCTCCGCAGGGAGATAGCTACCGCCACTTCAAAGGTCATCTGTACCCTGCATCTAAGTTTGCAGCTGGAGTTGGGCAGTATGGAAAGGTTCCGCAACACCAGAACGGAGAGAGTCCGTCTAGATGAGATATAGTCCATGTATGCGGCAGGTTGATATTGTGGGAGGACGATGACCACCTCGTCTCTACAGCTTACAGATGGTAAGCATGAGCATCTGTGAACTCGGTAAAAGGCCGATTCACTCACCCAAGAGCGCTCGTCTGCACTCGTGATGTCCCCTTGTTCTACCCGCAAGCTGTAAGCTCCAGCGTTCAACCGATCTGCACCAATCCCTTCCCCTCTTCCGGGTCTTATCAGAACCAACAATCGTCGATGGCAGTCTCCTAATCGCTCACTAGCACTGATCGCAACGTCGGAGTGCCCGCGACTCGGACAATAGTAACCTCGATGATGGCGTTGGCTACGACTAGGCGTAGGCGGAAACCCTCGATTCCTTTGTGCAGTCAGGGATGCGTAGTCCAGGTGCGTTCTCCTTCGCCTGAATCTTCCAGAACCTTCCGTCCTATCCATCGGCCATTTTCCTACTCGACCACACCAAATTCCTTGCCACAAGCACGTTCTGGATGGCGATATCGGCCATAACCACCATCTCGAAACCACCCGCCGTTTCAAAGCATCGACCTATTCATCCTGGCTCGCTTCTCGTCCCAGTCGAATCTAGATGTAACACGCAAAGGTCTAGCGACAGGTCTCTGACCGCGATAAATCCAGAGCGACGCAACCTCGTCCAGCCTGAAGACAACGGGTCGAGAGCAACCCAATGAAGAGGTGCAACGGTCATAGGATACGGATCTCCACCGAAATCGAAGGGAGGGCGAGGAGTATTGCCTCTCCTCAACTGGGCGATGCCCAGAAACGAGGTGAAACCACAACAGGGTAGGTCGCTCGATTCTGGACCCGACATCAGGAGCCGGGCGTGTTGCTGGACGGAGAAGAGGAGTGAGAACGGCTGAAGCCGTTTGACAATGTGTAGTGGAGTGGTAATGCATCGGAGACCACAGCCATGTTGGGAAGGAGGGTCAGGTTGTATTGCCAGTTAGGACGAGGGTAGATACGATGCTGAATGGCTCCGTGTCGGTCGAGAAGCTTGGCGTTGGAGGATGTTAGAGGAGGACAGCATTCCTTCATAGGCACTACCGAGCGGTTCTGAGAAAGAAGCTGCCGAGCTGTCGTTCTCGCGCTGGACCGGATACGTCTCAGACGCGGTACCTCGGCGGTATGGTACACTTTTGGGCAAGGACAAGATCCTTGCACCCGAAAACCTACAAGTAAGGGAGTATGAGGTACCGTTGCTCGTTAAAGATACTCGAAACTCACTATTGCCGGTAGGTGTGGGGTGTCACCCAAATTTGAGACCTCTGTGTGCGATATATATCTCAGTGTGGTTCTGGGTGGTACCAGTGGGCGTCTTCCACCTAGACTCTATCCGTCTGTCCAAGGTTTTACTGCCATTGAAGCGAGAAAAATTGGTTCGACCGCTAGTATGGGTTGTGATGGCGAGAGCTGCGATGTGGAGTGTCGAGAGGCTAGAGCTGGGGGTAGTAGCAGTAGTGATAGGCGAGGACGACCCCGGCTTGTAGAGAAACGCGCGATGAGTTTTACGACTGTCGTGCAATACCCGTGATTGAGATTGTCCGGTAGGGCGTTTTGCAGCATTCTTATCAGAGGTATTGAAGATGAAGCGACCATTTTTTTGCTCTGTCGCTCTGCCGACAACAACGAGAGTCAAAAAAATGGTGCTGGGTGACCGTGTTGTGATGGCGGTCCGGGTTCGCAGGGTTTGACGATGGGCGCCTAATCTCGCAGTTCTTTTCTCTTCTCCCCCACGATGACGCCTGTGATTTCGACGAAGCTTGTGCGCGATCACGACACTATTCAATGAAAAAAGTGTGCAACAAACGGGAGACCTGGTTCAAACGATGACAACGCAACAACGGACACGGTCAAATTCATCGCTCCATCAGGTATGTATTCGGTCTGTGACGCGTCCTTGCTTGCCTTTTGTGCTCACCACTGTATTGCTTCCTAGAACATCGCCCGGTTCACCGTCTGCCATCAAAACCTGAGATCGCCAGCTCCATCACCCCGTCAATCTGATATCGGGCTATACGTTCTACGTCCAGAAGGGTATCCGACTTTGGTCCATGCCTCTTGCGCCCCCCATGGGAAGATTTAAGAGGCAGAGGCAGAAGCGACAGACGTGGTTCATATACGAGAAATGGAAAAAAAGGAATGCAACAGCCCAACGAGCCTAAGACCAACAACCTCCACGACATTACCCTCATCCTGCGCCCGCGAAATTGTGCTGCCTTGCCTTCAATGCCTGTTTACGCCCTCAACTACTATATGCGATATTAAAGACAATCTATATGGACTCATCTTCCCACAAGCGACATACATCCATGTCAACTCCCCGGAAATCAGCATTCTCTTCCGACAGAACTGATAGATTCGCAGGGGTGGCTCTCATCTCAACTCAGTTACCTTCCACATCCCATACGTCTCTTCCAATGGGAGGCCAACTCGTAAATCCGTCATGACTTCAGTACGGCGGTCACTCTCTGTTCCCAGAAAGTCTCGGTCAGCATCGGTGAGTACTTCTTCCAGAGTCCAACGTTCCTTCAGTCTCTCATTGTTCTATCTATCTTTCAGAAGACCTCGTTGGCTAGAGGACCAGACATATGCCCCATCGCTTTTCAGACGTCATGTCCCCTCTCTATCTCCCCCGACAGTCGAACAAATTGCGATGGGCTTACACCTTTCACGAACACCTCACTTGCGTAGCCATGCACCGAACCAATTCCACAATCACCCCAGCGGATTCCCTCGTTCCATCTCACTTTCTCTTCCACCACCCCAGCACGTTCAGCCATGAAGAAAACACATGCGCATGCGCCAAGCGGTGCTGCGGGAATGAATTCTGGTCTGGCAGCACCCTCAGCGTCATATACCACAATTACCTCACTTTCGACACCCCATTCATCCAACACTGCCAATAGCGTCTCACTGACGTCTCTGAAGAGTCGTATGACCCGCTTGCTCATAAGCTCGAAAGGGACCTCTGTCACGGCAGCCTCGACGACTGTCTCTCCAAGAACAAGCATGTCTGACCCCGATGTGTCCCAGAAAAAGGCTGTGCGGTTCTTCGTCGACCCGCAGCAGATGTCGAACGCGTTAGACGACGTATGATCGATGATCCGCCGTCCGTCGCCCATTTGGGCGTGACCCCCTCCGCTATCTTTATTTGTTAAACACCTTCCGCATCTTTTGGGTTCACAGAACGCAAGGTTTTTGCTTGCTCTCACTTTTTGTTCTACACGCAATACATTCGGGATATCATTATTCTTGTTCACCACATACCATCCAGTTCATTGTTACATGTACCAATTTGCGAAGAACCTTACAGTACTTTACCTTACACCTTTTTTGTTGTATACAGTGTATCCATTACTAGTGTTTTGTCTTCATCTTACAGTACTAGAGTATACGAGCAATCTAACAGACAGTCTACATCCTGAGAGCGGCACTAGTTATGTACTCGTCCCAAATGACGGATCCACGGAGAATTCTCTGCACGCACGGCGCTGAGCTACGAGCTACGAGAACTTCGACCGCGTTATTCGATTCCCAACCATCCCTTCTACTGACTTTAGTGAACTTGTGTAAATACCATGAGATTTGCGTCCATTTCAAGCCTCTGCCCTGCCTTCCCAAACGCCCCTCTGAACCGTACACGGTTCCGTCAGAGATTCATGAACCGCCCGACCGCTCTCACTGGAGTCAACCCAAACATCTCAGGAAAACTCTCGCTGCGGTCGATGCTGAGGGGATGCAGTTCCTCAGTGAGAACCGACTTGTTCTTCGAGAGCGAAGAAGCCATCTTCATTTTTTGTTGTCGACGACTGTGAGATTCATCATTGATGGCGGTCGCCGGTCTGAGCGACTCAGCGAGAAGTTCGTCTTCGGTAGGCGCTTATTTGGGCTTGTTCTTCCCCACGACACCCGCGACCTCAGGCTCATGCCTCAAGGAGACTGCCTTGTTTTCTCGTTCCAACCAGGACAATTGGAAGCTGAAAATCTCCGATTGAATGAACATTTTTCCACGTAATAGTGAGTACTAACTTTACTCTAAATCTCCAACTCAAACTAAAGGCTGGACAACACTAGTTTCGAAAGGTGGCCCAGCTTCACTGTTTCTGTCAGAGTACGCTCAAGGAAATAAAAGGATTCAAATACGTTGCGAATAGCAAAGGCGGAGATGTTTGGATGCAATGAAGGATATCGATAGGGACGGGACGGGTCGAAGAGAGCGAGACAAATTTGTGATGCCTTCGTGACTCCATCGAGCCAAAGGCTATCAAAAGGTTCGTTTCGCGTTTCGCTCTCTACCGGCCTTTGTACTGATGCATTTTGCTTATAGATCGATAGGTGTACACAAAAGTTTCTTGGAGGGAGTGAAGGCCCGCAATTGTTGCTATAAGACCTCATTCGCGGGTGACTGGATACCCGGTGGCGCTGAATGAGATAGGGAAACGGGTTCGAAAACATGACAGTTCGAACGTTCATCCAGGGAAGGCTTGTCGTCGATATCGAATTGAGCGCAAAATTGACAGAAGTTGATAGGCTCACTTGAGCCATCGTGCATGCTTTGCGCTCGTGCCAGTGTGCAGCTAAACTGAACACCTCGATAGGCCTCACCTAGCAATGAGCATTGAGATATTTTCATCGTACACCCAGCAACGTTGCGGATGTCATGTACAGGTAAGTACTACACTTTCACATAGAATCACAATGACCCCTTTGAGAACGCCTAATCGTGCTAAACTGAGTGCTTTGGGAAGGAAGCAGGGTACGACCTAACTAATCCTATTCCCAGGAGTGCATTGGGGTCTGACATGTAACAGGTGGAATGTAGCTGTTGGGTTATATAGGCCAGTTGTGTGACACCTTGACCGAAGCCATTCGGTACCCACTGAACGCTCCAGCTGAGGTATGTGCTTTTCTTTTCCATTGATTTATTGTACGATGCTGAAGTGGAATCAAGGATGCCAGAACCGCCAAACTTCGGTGATACCCTCTCAGGTGGAATCCAGGAAGTCTCCGCCCTACTCCCGTTGCTTGGTACAGAGCAATGTGAGCGGCACGTAGGTACTGCTCTGGAAAAGGGTTACCTGTTTGCAGCTGCCGCGCCCCTCTCGATCTTTGGCAGCCTCGGGATAGTGAAGACCGCCTTCGCGACACTCTTGGCTACTACAACGAAGCCTTTTTATGGTGGATGGTGGTTGAGCGACGCCGGTTTTGGGACCACGGGTTCAGTCTCGTCTATGGTTACCCTTGTGAAAGACACGAAGCAATATGGAG
>JANHQD010000958.1:0-13206 GCA_024721195.1 Marasmius sp. AFHP31
TATCCTCCTTCCGCTGGCCCTTCAAATCCTGTCCAGTTACTTCATCATTCACCACCGCAACCACGACACCACAGCATCCTATCTCTCATACCCGTCATCATTCACGACATTTGCAGCAGTCTCCGACTACGCCTATTCACCCGCATCACCAGTATCCGCCAAACTCGCATCCAAAGCACCCGATGTGGTGTTGGTATCCCTCAGGTCTCCTGGTGAGGCAAATATCTCGCCGGTCGTTTCTAGTCGCCATCATCACCAGCCACCGTTTGTGTAACCGCAACCGCCGTTGATGAGGAGGCCTTCGGGAAATACGAGTGGGTCTTTGTCGAGTACTGAGATGTTGCAGGGGCCTTTTGGTGGTGGGAATGGTCTATGCTGAGGAGCCCCATCATCATTACTTCTATCGACGCAGGAGAAGAACACTCGACGCTGGGGAAGAGGGTTAGGCACTGTCGTAGCACGTGAAGTTTGAGCACTCTTCAGGTGCTCCGGACTTGCGAGAAAAGAAATTCATTTGGAGTGCCCCTGACATCCTGCTGATCACCGTCCAACATCTCTCTCACTCGCCTTGCGAGAAGGCCAGTTGGTTCACTTCCTCATCTCGTTCAAGTAAAGACTGTCATTAGGCTCTGCCGCGGAATTCTGACTATCTCAGTACTGTGTGCGAATCAGAATTAGCCGGCAACAACAACAGCAAAGGATCCAGGTACGATAAGCTACTCTATCTCTTCTCCAAATACAGCTGAGCACGTATGAACTGCTGCAAGCCATATCTCACCGTCAGATGCTCGAAACTGGGTCTTTTTTGGCTTTGAATGTACTCTCAGAGCTACAAATGATCAAGGGTCCACATTTAATATTATTATCTTTGACGTGTTCACATGCACATTGAACAAGCCACTACTCTGTCTCAAGCAATGAGTGAGCGTACACAGCACAGCCACACAGTACATGGCATAGCCACTCGTTGAAGGCATGGGAAAAGTTGTAGGATCGGTTCTCCCACTCTTCTAGGATCAACCTCCATACGGTATGTGGCTGGTCTTTGTGTGTTTCTTTTCTCCTGTTGTAGCTATGTGGATGATTCCTGACAGCGTTCTTTTTTTTTCTCCGGCACAGACGCTAGCCTTGTACGGATTTGGAAGATCCAAGAGTGATATCGTGAGCAGTACTCTCGGTGTTGATGACTGGATTACCTACACCGGATCCTGGAAAAAAGCTGTCCACTGAAGCGCACGCACACTCAAACTCCTTATCTACAAGGCCACCTAAGCCATGATCTTGGAGTTAGTTCTGGAGTCCTTCCTTCAAGGTATGTCATTGCACCTTTGTTCTTTCGACTCCTAGCTGACACATGCTCTCTTTGCCTCCAGGCGATTCCCAGATTTACACCATTGACCCGAACGGGATTGCTTGCGGCGAGGTACGTTTAGTTATACTTGTTATCCTGTCGATGTTGACTGAAGGTCTTTTCCAAGTTCCTATCATTGTCATATCTCATAGTTTGCCTTGTTCAAAGGTCAAGCTCTCCTGCTATGCTGAAAGTTTGACGGGTTCATGCGAATTCCTCCCCCACAGAAGCGAGGACCGTTGGCTCTGGATGCTCGGGAAGCATCGCCCTCCCACCGATCAGTGACTAGGCACTGTCAGGTATTGTGCTTCTCATATCCCTCCTTCTCAACCCTCACATAACTCACCTCTCTACACCTTGCTGACGCCGACACGATACCACCTCCATCTGGGGGCCGATCTCGATCTAAAACATGTCATGGGTTCTCTAACGGCTTCGGCTTAATGTCATTACACGACCCAAATGTTCTCGCTGGGCTGGACGGTGACAGATAACCTTCTTTAAGCACATTTGAATTTTCAAGCTGACCAAGAGTGTTAGCAGCACCGAGATGAAACCCGATCGGATTCAACAATGGCAGCCCTCATCAGGGAAGGACTTTCGGGTATCTCTTTTGCTGCTGCGAATCCTCAGTAACAAGTTCCGCCTCCACCTCGGATGAGTTGTCATGTAATGCTGCTCCAACGGTGTCAATGAATAGAAGCATAGTGTCTCCGCCTGTCTCCTGATCGTTCAATTAACGGAGACAGATGGTGTTGTCGTCACCGAGTGTGAGGATGCCCAAGGAGAACGGGGTGTATCATTATGGTAGTGCTGGTGGTTGGAGCAATGCTGCATCTATGGATAGAGCTGGTGGTGGTGTAGGGGTAATTGGATTTCAGATGAAAGAGAACTCAAAACCAGACTCGGGCGCAAACCCGATGGCCCTGCACCGTTAGAGAACCCATAACATGTGTTGGATCGAGATCGATCCCCAGATGGAGGTGGTATCGTGTCGGCATCAGCAAGGTGTAGAGCAGGTGAGTTATGTGAAGGTTGAGAAGGACGGACATGAGAAGCACAATACTTGACAGCGCCTAGTCACTGATCGGTGGGAGGGCGATGCTTCCCGAGCACCCAGAGCCAACGGTCTCGATCTCTCCATGCATTCATTCATTTAGAACAACAGCAACAGTGTGAATCCTCGGAGTACCAACCAGCACAGGCCCCGAGTGTGACGAATCGTACACCCCCCTCGAGCCCCGACTTTTTAATACAATATATACGCCGGCCAAATCTAATTGATACTCGGCCCTAATGACGATGACGAGTTCAAATGACTTCAGGAACTATGACTACTGCCCTCGCTAGAAAAGCGCCGACGAATTTCAAATGTGCAGGGGAAACAAGAGTTGCACTACGCTTAGAAGCTGCTGTACACCCTTGGGGACGACCAAGCAAAGCGAGCACTGAAGAAGACCAACCACACCATGGTCGAAGCCTTCCAGAAATGCTGGCGAAACCCCTCCTCCTTCACAACCGGCTCCATCGATCGTAGTGGGTACCTAACGTTCACCGTCCACCACTTCGACGGTCCCGTCACGTACTCTTCCGAGAACTTCCTCGAGCGTAGCCAGCACGAGCTCAACTCGGATTTCGTCTCCCTCCTTCGTGGTGGTGCAGGCGATGCTGGTGCCGTTGGTGTCGGTTCAGGTGGAGGAGAAACCGGAGGTTCCATCAACCCATTCGTCAAGGGCCTCTTCAGCGGGAAGGCGATCGGGATGCAGGTTCACCCTTAGAACGAAGAGACCATTGTCGGTGCCCAACAGAACGTCAAACCGATGCGTGCTCCTTCAATGAGGAGAAAGGGACCCATTCGTCGAATGCCCACCGTCCGCGAAAGCGCCGATACGATGGTCGGTGAAGAATCCCCGTTCGGGAGGACAACGAAGCCGCTACGAAACCCGGTGGATGCATCACAGGAGAGTTCCGTGCGGCATTCGACACCCTCTTCGAGACATTGAACGAAGCACAAGCATGGCAGGTCTTCTGTATCGACCCCAACGATTCACAGCTGCTGAGCTACTTGGAGGGGAGGAGTGTGAAGGGTCAAGTGAGGAGCTTCGGATTGGCGGAGATTGCGAAGAGGTCTGGGGTCGTGTTCGAGGTGAACGTGACGCCGGACGAGTTTTGTGAGAGGTATGGAGAGGGAATGGCCGAGGTTGGCGTTACGGAGGGAATGGAGAAGGAGAGGGTGCAGCAGGTGAGGACGGTATTTGAGCTAGAGAGTATGGATACCGTTCTTGGGAATCAACAGGTAATGTTTCTCCTTTCCGCGAAACGGTTTACTAATTCGTTCGTCGGACGTACCTCTCGCAAGCGGCCTTCCATCTTCTTGAAGATCAACTACGTTCACGGGACGTCGGGGAGTAGAAGCGCAACCGAATGCGGGACGCAGAGGCAGAGGCAGGACTCGGTCCTCGTGCCCTCACTGACCCTTATGCTCTCTACAACTCTCCCGGTCTCGACTCATCGCCGTCCTCAGATTGTTGATCTGCCCAACTCAGCATGTATGCAGTACGACTGAGTTGGCAGGTCATTCATTCCAGAACATCCCGGACGATGTCTTGACGGCCGTACGAGGGGAGGTTTTCGACTTGACGCTTTTCCCCTGCTTGCGTTCAGGATCACCAACAACAATGCCTCCTTAACAGTCACGGTGGTCACCACTCGTATAACGCAAGACACGATTCCTCTGCGTCGCCTCCCTCCGGCGTTCTTCATCCTCTTCAGCATCCTACGCACATCTCTCCTCAACACCTCTCCCATCCCTCACACATGTCGCCTCCTCAACATCATGGTCACGATCACCCGATGCCAACTCCTGCCGGGGACGGCTCTCGTCCAAGCACCTCTCACGGCTTCTCCAACGCCTTCGGGTTGATGTCGTGAGACGACCCCAACGTTCTGGCTGGTCTGGCCAACGACGGCTAACCCTTCTTTAGCGCTTTCGAAGGTCTCGAAGGGCTCTCCTAGGCAGACCAAGAACGTCAGCAGCAACACCGAGACTAAGATCCAAACGTCACCCCAATGCCTAGGTTCACTGACGGCAGCCCTCATCGGGGTACAACTGCCTTACCAGATGCTACCGTCACCGCTTCGAACCCCACAACAACCGCCTCCACCGCCACCGGGAAGTCAGATCGTCAGAGGCCGAGTACGTCTGGTGATTACCCACCACCACCTCATTCGCAGCAGTTCCCCGTTACGCCGAGAGAGCAGGAGACGAGGGAGAGTTCTGGAAGGTTTCCTCTCTCCGTCTCTACTTCTCTCGTCTCCTCTCTATGTATCACCTATCCGCCGTTTCCTTTATCTCTAGATGACTCTGTATCACTGCGACTCGCTTCATTTTATCGACTCCTTGAACACTTTCTCGTCATAGCCAGTAATACTTACTTACCTAGGTACTCTCTCCTCAAATGTGAACAGAAAAGATGAACTTGAATGTATTTCTGTTGTAGGGCACTATGCTCGCTGCCATTTTCTGCGAGCTGCAAGCCTCTTAGGGAAAGCTGCCATATGAGGCCGATTTCAATACATGGTTCGACCCATCCAAGGCTGCTGTCGCAGTTCAGGTACATCTGTCGTATAGTCCTTGGTTGTTCCTTACCGGCTTATACATGCTTCTCGAATCTCAGGGCATCAACGCCAAAGTAATACAGGACTAGAAGGAGGTGAGTATTCCGAGTTTTATTCATGCGTTGCCTGCTTGCTAACATTTCTCTAGAGAGAAAAGCGGCCCAGATATGGAATGTCAGTGGATGAATATCGGACGAAGTAGGGCGTAATGCACTGGAACAGAATCACATATTTGGCTCAATATTGTCTGAGCTTGTTGGAGAACAGTACATTTGCAAATGCTACAGTGACCTCGACATCAGCGCTCACTTGGAATACTTATGCCAGTGAGGAACAATGTGGCATCTGTAGTTCAACAAAACCAGGGCTTTTCATTGGGAATCAGCTATTGGTTAGAATACGACATTAGACAGATCTTTGCTCACCGTCGGCATCTCATCTTCCCATCCTATACTGGTTGAGCTGGTGGGCCCAGTGAATAACTCGGAACTGGACTCGTTTGGCGAGCCCTGGACGGGGTTGCTGGTGAACATCACCAGGTTTCCTTTTCGAATGTTGAAGCCACCAAATTGGCTGGTGACCGTGGGCAATCAAGTCGGTGGATAATCCCCACCAGAATCCCAATGCCTGATAGTAGATGTTGGGATTTGCGTGATCGTTATTGAGTAGTCTTCCACTGATACAGCACCGTGAGAGGTTGATCAAGGGGGGTAATGGTTGGTTGAGGTGGTTTTGGAGGGTCATGAGATGCCATGGGAAAAGGGGCATGGGTATCCACGCGTTATGCCACTGTTCTGCAACGGTAATAATGATATGCAGGCCATGGTAAAGGCCCACCGTGGTGGTGGTCAGGCGTACATCGCCTGGCGCTGGTGCATTGGGATTGTGGCAGGTTAATGCCAGATCGTTCTGCACACGTCCAATGTGCAGACTGCCTGTACTGCCTATGAACTGCATCCTTGATTGAGAAGAAATGGAAGAGATACTGGGGTATTTCAATCAATTTGTATGTCACGCATTACAACTTACAAGCCCCTCGGTACAATGAAATGATTGAAATACCCCAATGAAGACTTCTTTTCCGTCATCTATCTAGAAAGACCTGGTGTATGGTGCTCATTTGAGATCACAAACTTTGTTTCGTGCATTCATGAGCAATCGAATTGCGCGGAATGAGTGGAACAGATTGTTTTGATACGGTGCCCGAGGAGGGCTTCTTGTGCCAAGAAGCCTGTCGAAGAACCAGTGAGAACGGCGTCTTTCCCGCCTTCTAACTAGGGACTAGGGACTAGACCCTCCACTCATTATTGCGGGTCTTCCGGCCGTTCACCTCCGGAACGGTCATCAGCGTGATGTAGCATACCACATCACGTGACCAGGCTGCTCATTATAAAGCCAACTCCTACTCGTCCCGAGCCTGAAGCCCACATTCAAACCCTCTATACTCGAATGTCTTCTATGCGTCGAAATTCTCCGCGTCGAGCCGCGCAACAACCACCGGAGGCTCACAGAAACTCACAGTATCAACAAATAAATCGACCGCCTGACGGCCCCCCAACCATCACCTACCAGTGCGACCCGGAGGTCACGAACGCCTTCCGCAAAAAAATACGCCAGATGAGAGACGAAAAACGACCAGAAAACGAGATAGAAGCTATAGAGTCGATGTTGAGTTGGTGTAGTCAGGAGCACACCGAGGTCTTGAACGTATATGGGGTTCGTCGTCACCTTATCTTCGCTGGCGAGATACTAATGCCTACCCTCAGATGCTATACGACGACCGGGTGCATGGCCCCCTTCAAAGAGCTCCCATTCTGGAGATCAGCCCGGGAACGACGCTCGACGTCGTCTACTTTGATACCAAATTCATGGCCAGTGGGATGGCCTATGGGGTTTTCTTACTTCCCAGCACCTCCAGTGTCATCCCAGACACGCCCTATGACTGGCGACCACTCGGGGTCGCACTGTTCGTGCAGGCTAGTCACTGGGAGTTTGAAGAAGTGGTTTCTTTCGAGGACGGCGAATCATACCTCATCGCCCCGCCTGGACAAACCTTTCTTATACAAAGGAAGGTGCGCGACACTCCTCCTGAGTACGAACGGCATACATTCTCTTTGCCTTCGTTAATTGGCATCAATGGACACACGATGTTGAGGTGATTCACTTATTATATGTTCCCCTTGCTATATTTCACTCCATACACACTCGTTACCTTTCAAATCCTACCTTCGTGGATGTATAACATATGTTTCCGACTGTGCTTCCTGTCCACATTCATGGGTCTTCTCTGTTGAGGTCTTTTTTCCCACCTTGCTGTTGACATGAAAGACTACCTGAGAACGGGGTGACGGTAGACTCGCAAGCCATCGGTTGGTGAATCAACCCTGGACCGGTGATGTGATCAGGGTTCCACCCCACACGGAAGTGAATTCAATATTGCACGATGACAACCAATAGCGTTTTTCTCTCCTCGACCACCTTGATCTCTCATTGTCATCAGTCAAACCTTCTCCTAGCTCATCGACCCGGAGAGAAACGGAGAGAAAAGTTGGACATCATGATAGATTTAGACCTGTCGGAGAATCGAGATAATCCCAAATGGGCAGGGCATCCGTTTCGCATGACCCTTGATTGATTTGTTTAGCTCCAAACATCCGTGGTTTCTCGTACGTGAGTTATAAATAGAGGGCCCCCGGCCCTGACCGGGACCTTTTGACGTTTGCCTAGGTTTGCCGATACAAGGGGTGGCAGTGATGGCAAACTTCGAGAAACCCGCGAAGTCGTCCAAATGTATGCTCAGTTTCGTGAAAGTACACCTGTCAAGGTCCCGTGGTGAGATCTGGTGAGATCGGACGGTTTGCGCAACAGAGAAGCCCGGGCGTGGACACGTACGTGACGACGGTATGTTTCGACAGGGTTCGACCACAAGCGAGACGGCGGGCCAATCGGAAGAAAAAGCTTGGCATTTCGTCGCTGCCCATCAGGCCTCACGCCCAGGCTTCAGCGGATTACCAGATTTGGAGGCACCACCAGCTGAGAGGGATCACAGAGGCACTTAGATTCAAGTTAGATATGGCTAGTCCTGTCTGCCCGTGGCGATGCCACCAGCCCGTCTTGTATCCGGGATCCAAAGGTACGTCCTGCTTCTACCTGGGTGGCACATGCAATTGGAAAGATGGCGGTAGAGGGATTTGTGGCTCCGCATGGGCAGTAGGTAGAGCTGTATACAGGCTGTATATAGACAAAAAGAACAGGCACTTGCCATATGGACAGGCGCTGTATCGGCGAATGAAGTTGGCGGCAGCACACAGCGTGGCAACGCGAGTGGAAACGCGAGTGGAAACGGACTTAGGCACAACGTCGAGGTCGGGCGGGGTCAACAGACCGCAACCATGCCCAGACGTTGTTTGCTATTCGCGAGTCACCGGTCACCACTGACGCAATATGTCGGGCTAGATGTCGGCGTAGGTCGAGAAAATCGCTGCCTGAGAATGGCGAAGCGAACGACGAACAATGGTGTCGTTAGCACCGTCTCCAGTCGTGGGTGACAATGGCCTTTTGGGATAGAGAATGACGAGCTCAAGGAGCACGAAAGGACCGATGGCACCAGTGGAGACGACAACACCCTCAGCTTCACCTTATTTGCAAGTAGAACTGCTGAAAACAGAAAGGTTAAATAAATGAAGCTCGAACTCTACGTGCCAAAATACTCACAAGAAACATTCGCCAGTCTTCTTGGACTGGGGCAAGGATCCGCCAGTGAGCGCAGCCTGGTCGATGAACTCGGAGATGTCACCAGAGAGAATAGCAGCCTGGACAGCAGCACCGTAGGCGACGGCCTCATCAGGGTTGATGCCTTGTTGCCGTTAAGGAAGGCGGACACAGGCGTGATGATACGGGGGATACGGGTAGAACCGCCAACGAGGAGGGGTGGAGGCCGTATTGGATGGGAGCAGGTAGGCTTCACCGTTATGAGTGGGGGCAGCTCTTCCATTGGTAGACGCCGATGCTGATGAGCGTTCAGCACCTGTGGAAGCTGGCTGTAGGTAGAGATTGAGAATCATGAGTGACCCGTTCCAAGCCCAATAACGCACGACGGGCAACTCACCCTAGGAAGAATCTGACCCCTCGGCGGGATAATGTCAGCACGCCTAGTGCAGATGTCCGCAGCGTTGGATTTTCGTGGGGTACGAGGGCCTTGCGGAACCACCGGGCAGGCGAGTTTGAGTTGGCGAGGTCAACATTGGCAGGAGAACCAGCCAGGATGTCACTGTAAGAAGAGTAGACGGCGTATTAAGACAATATAAAACAGCGAACGCACCTGATGAGTGACCTCTTCGATGATTGAGAGTGAGACGTCGGAGGTTCCTCCATCGAGATCGAAGATGAGGACGTTATGCTCGCCTGAAACCCTCTTGTCGAGACCGTGGGCGATGGTAGCAGCTGTGGGGTCGTTGATGCTACGGAGGACGTTCATGCCGGAGACGGTTTCGGCTACCTTGGTGGTCTAACGCCACGAGTCGTTGGCGGCATGGTTGAGGCAAGCCTCGGCTGTCCATCTTCAAACGGACCATGGAAGAGATTACTTCAGACGACTGAAAACTAGGTTAGTAACAATCAGACAGCGAAAATCGTTTCGCCGCACCTCACGAATCCCTTCTTCTCCCCACGGTACTCAACCTCGACATAGGGCTTTCCACCCTCGCTGATGACCTTGTGCTTGAGATTCGATTGCATCTTTGAGTGCTCGAACTCGCGGCCTACAAGACGTTTATGGACGTATTAGTTTGCTGGAGAATCAGAATCAAAATGAATACGCACCGATGGCTCTTGGCATCATGGGGGTCGTCTATGGGTGGGAAACGGACGCGCGCGGTGACACCGACCAGGGCAAAGGGCATTGACCGGCAAATTTCGGCATTTCCGGCCCTCCGGAAAATTAACCCGAATCTCAACTCCTCCACTTTTCTATACCGACCGCCCACCCGCCTAACGAAACAACTCCAACTGTAAACGCCAAATTCCACCTCCACTACGCCTACGATGTCAATTCTTCGGAGCTATAATATACAATGGGCGGAGACTAGAAGTGTCCTGTTTGTTAGGCCACCTTTACCGGACCTCAGCATGTAGCGAGGGCGTATGCGAAGTCGTGAGTCGTCTATTCCTTTCTTTCGTTCTTTTCCCGGGGAGGCTTGGTATGGGTTTTCAGGTTTGTGGAGTTGATGGGGAGAGGTCGGAGATTTTTGAGGTCTCATCGTCGCCGACGTTGAGCTTCGTTGTCGATGAGCCTGTTTTCATCGTTCTCCTCACTACTCTCCCATCATTCTACCCGGTTGCGATCTATACTCGGGTTCTAAAGGAACTTCCGCGGGACTATCAGTACCCATCTGTCTTTTAACGTCGCTTCGCCTTTTCATTCTTTTAATTCTGATGTTCTGACCCCACCTTCATCATTCGTAGACACTGGCGACAGACTGTACAAGTGCCAACATTGTGGCGACCAGTTCCCTCGTTCCGACCTCTCATCACTGCATGTTAATAAATGTCATGCTGGAGAGAAGCCGATGGGAGGGACGGGGGAGGGGCTAGTACGACGAGGGCGACGACGAGCAACCAAGCTTGCGATCAATGCGTGCAGGGAAGTTTACCTTGCGATGATTGTAATTTTTGCGGTGAGTTCTTTTTCCTTCTAATTCCCTCTTTTAGCTCTTTTTACTCGCTCTACCGTTTTGTTCTTACCTCGTTAGCTATTACACGTTGTCCTAACTTTCAGTAACCCGTTACTGATGCCCGTTCCTTCGTTCCTTAGCCAAATGCGCACAACGAAAATGCCGCTGCACTTATATCAAATTCCATCGTCAAATAGCTCTCATCGGGCCAGGTCACAACTCACGACCCTCAACTTCGACTTCATCAACTCCCTCCCTCTCATTCATTTCCTCCGGAGGACTCGCCTGCGCCGCCATAATCCCTCCTGGCGTCTGCGGCCACTACCCCCCAGCCCATGCTCTCTCAAGGAGATCAAGAACATGGCTCACTCCTCTCATTCCGTCGGTGTTTACAACGGTCTCATCCACGACATTACCGACTACATCAGGAGTTCCGGTAGTTTGTCTGCACCCAACGGCGAAGTTCCCCCCCGGCGATGCCTCAGGAGACCGGGACTTCATGCATCCAGCCATCATCGACATCTTCCGTTTCAACAGTGACAACGGGGACATCATCAAGCAGCTCAAGAACCTCGACATTGATAGCGCCATCCTCGCTCGTCAGAAGACCTGCCTTCGAGACATCTTCACCATCGGGAAGGTCGATAACCGGAACAGCGCCCAATGACAGTTCGCGACGTACATCCTCCTCGCCATCTCTATTATCATGATTTCCATCATCGGGTTCAAGTTCCTGGCTTCTATCAATTTTGGTAGTCCGAGAGCGCCTGAGGATCACGACAAGTTTGTCATCTGTCAAGTCCCTTGTTATACCGAAGGTGATGCGTCGTTACGCAAGACCGTCGATTCCCTCGCTCAACTCAAGTACGACGACAAGCGGAAGCTTCTCATCGTCATCTGCGACGGTGTGATCGTCGGTTCAGGCAACGACAGACCCACACCGCGAATCGTCTTGGATATCCTCAGAGCTGACCCCAGCTTGGAGCCGGAACCATCGAGTTTCGTTTCGTTGGGAGAAGGAGCAAAGCAGCACAGCATGGGAAAAGTCGGCTTTAGGAGTGTTCTGGGCACGTTGTGCCGTACCTCGTCGTTGTCAAGGTCGGGAAGCCGAACGAGAGGTCGAGGCCGGGGAATCGTGGAAGGCGTGATTCGCAAATGGTTGTGATGCATTTTTTGAACAAGGTACATTCCCTGCGGTTTTTGAAAATGGTTTTGTGCTCACCTTTTCGTTCGTTTAGGTCCACTTCAACACTCAGATGAACCCGCTGAAGTTGGCGATGGGGCATCAGATCAAGAATATTATTGGTGTCAACCCTACATTCTACGAATACCTCTTCACCGTCGATGCCGATACGACCGTTGACAAGTTCTTCGTCAACCGTTTGATCGCTGCGTACGTTCTCTTCGTTCGACTTTTCCTACTTGTAGAACTAACCCTTTCTCCCTCCAGAATGATCTACAACAAGAAGCTCCTCGGCGCTTGTGGTGAAACGGAGTTGGCCAACGCGAAACAATCCATTATTACCATGATGCAAATCTATGAGTACTTCATTTCTCACCACATGGCAAAAGCGTTCGAATCTCTCTTCGGATTTGTTACCTGTCTTCCCGGTTGTTTTACGCTCTACCGTCTTTGTACCCCCGACACCCACAGCCACTCCTCATCTCGAACCAGGTCATCCAAGACTACTCGGAGAACCGCGTCGACACGCTGCACATGAAGAACCTTCTCCATCTCGGAGAAGATCGTTACCTCACGACGTTGCTCTTGAAGCACTTCCCGCTGCACAAGATTTACTCGTTCTGGAGGATGGACGACTTCTCGTGGGGTCAGACGTGTTTGGTACTCGGAGAATTCGTTGCCTTACAGGACGAAGGAAAATTCGACCCAAGAGCTATTCCGCTCAAGTCTTGGAGCGACTACGTACGTTTTTCGTATACCTCCTTCCTCGACTTCCCGCAACTGACTTCTTACCTTACAGGAAAACGAGCTATGGGACAAGGAGTCCAACCACAGCATCGGTTTCTGGGTACCCCCTACCAAGTTCAAGAACGACGGTTACGCCGAATCGCACACTGCCTCCATCTACGGCAGAGAGACTATCTACCATGGGCAGGGCGGTCCATTCGGTGTTGGCCAGGAACGCAGCTACTCCCCCGCTCCTTCGTAAGGGATGTATCCTCCACCTGGTTACGAGTCTGGAAGGAATACCCCAATGTCGCAGTACGGTATGCCGGCTCCGATGACGCCGTTCGGTGCGCCTCAGAGTAGCATGCTGCATCAGCCAACGCCTTCGAGGCCTGGGTCGAACTACCTGGATCTTCCTTTCGACTGGAGAAGCCCGAATGCGAGCCCACCGGGGATGCCGTCGGATGCGGAGATCGAGAAAGCCGTGAGGGGTATTCTGAGCAATTTGGATTTGAACACGGTGACAAAGGGAGAGCTGAGAAGACAGTTGGAGGAGCACTTCGGGATGGATTTGATGGCAAAGAAGGGGTGACCAACCAAGCGGTTGATAGGTGCTTGGCTGAACAGGCGTAGGGGCAGAATTCACTTCTTTTTCT
>JANHQD010000961.1:0-10408 GCA_024721195.1 Marasmius sp. AFHP31
GGAGGTTGGATCTGGGATATTAGATAGTCAGTCAGAAGATAGCGAGCGAGTTGGAAGGCAGACTCACCGGTTGAAAAAGGACAGTAGAACAGTACTTGAGCGGCGGATTGTTGAGTCCAATAAATGAGCGTAGGTCCAACAAAATGAATGGAAGCCGTCCGGTGTGTTGTGCATAAGACCTTGAATACGAAACGGACTGTCAGCATAACAGTCATAATTTCGTGTTGAGAACAATGAGGAGGGCTCGGGGTCAATTTCTCGTGTTTGTTACATTGGTTTTGACACCAATATTATTTTTTTATTCATTAGAGACGTCCTTGTATTTTATCTACGGTTCTACATACAATATGATAGAGAGAACACTTACCTGGTGGTGGTCAAGAGCGAGAGGCAGAAGGATTATCTAATGCGCGAGCTGGCACGTTGAACCGCCCAAACGGTATCTTTTTGCGCAAAGCCGCAGGCGCTCCTGCAAACCCCGAGGAAGTCCGGACCGCTCAGGTGGCAAGCGCCCACGGCTTTGCGCAGAAAGATACCGTTTGGGCGGTTCAACGTGCCAGCTCGCGCATTAGATAATCCTTCTGCCTCTCGCTCTTGACCACCACCAGGTAAGTGTTCTCTCTATCATATCGTATGTAGAACCGTAGATAAAATACAAGGACGTCTCTAATGAAAAAAAAAATAATATTGGTGTCAAAACCAATGTAAAAAACATGAGAATGTGACCCCGAGCCCTCCTAATTGTTCTCAACACGAAATTATGACTGCTATGCTGACAGTCCGTTTCATATTCAAGGTCTTATGCACAACACACCGGACGGCTTCCATTCATTTTGTTGGACCTACACTCATTTATTGGACGCAACAATCCGCCGCTCAAATACTGTTCTACTGTCTTTTTTCAACCGGTGAGTCTGCCTTCCAACTCGCTCGCTATCTTCTGACTGACTATCTAATATCCCAGATCCAACCTCCGACCAACTCACCTTTTACACTGTCAATATGCCATCGCCCAAACTTTGCGTTTGGTGCGGAAAAACCTTTGCGCGTTTGGGATCACACGAATACCGGTGTACCAACAAAAAGGTCACTATCGCTCGCGCTCGAACTCGGAGAGACATGGATTTACCCCCAGCGAGCGGACCTGAAGACTCTGTCATGACATCGACAAGTACACCAGCAGTCATGATTTTGTCCGATGTCTCTTTGGCCCCACCCCCAGAGGTTCCGGAAGTGTTGATGTCTTCAGGCATGAACGGAAACGACCATACAGGGCCTCAAGGTGAAGCTGACGACCTTGCCATCCCAACAGTGAGTTATGTGCCACCCGAGTTTGTGACTTCCAACTCACCTGTGCTGCATTTATAGACTCCCAGTCGTCCTATGCGTCAAACCCGCCTCCCTAAAAAGTTTGCGGACTTCACACTGGATGGGAATAGGGAGGTGAGGCAGCTGCAGCACCCAACACCCTCACTCTCGTTACCCCCCTCACCTTCTCAGTCACAATGTTCTCTCCGTTCGCCCTCTCGGTCCCCTTCACTGCCCCGCCAGCCCACTCCTTTGACATCACGTCTGCCATCCGGTTCCCCTACACGTTCCCCATCTCCCGATATCCCTATGTTTGTCTCCGAGCCTAATAATGCTGGCCTCTTCCGGGTTCACAGGTATTATCAGCCATTGAATGATCTCGAGCTTGGAACAAACCTCGAAAACACATCGGAGTCCACATCATTTCTCTCTCGACAGCCTGACCGTGTGTTTGGCCCGCAATCTGATGTGCAAGACATCCCGGAGATTCCGTCCACAGCATCTGAACTTCCCTCTCATTATCCACACCCCAACCCCTCTATTGGTCATCTCATGCTCTGGCACCACGGTTCGGCTCTCATGAAATCGAAAGCAGACTTGGATCGTCTAGTCAAAGACGTTTTACTGCAGCCAGACTTCACGACCGATGATCTCATAGGTTTCAGCACCCAACGCAAGACGGATCGCGTTTATCTTCATCCTCAGTCCGCCTCGAATTCAAGCAAGCAGTCTAGCGTCCCACTACCTTTTCAAAATCATGATGGTTGGGTTAAGGGAGAGGTCCAGATATCTCTGCCTCGAGCTAGGAACCACGTAGATGAGTCAGATGCTCCAACGCTCACTGTTACCGAAGCGTGGCATTGATTGCCCTACAATGTCATCAGAAAGGAGATGAGTGAGCCCTACTCGGCGGATTTCCATTTGAAACCGTACAAGCTAATCTACAAGCATCCTATAGACCCATCACGTCCAGTTCAACGGGTCTACGGTGAAAGCTATACCTCCAACAGGATGCTACCATTCGAGGACGAGATCCAGCGCCAGCTTCACGGGCACGCAGAAGGAAACCCGGAAGTGGGAATCATTGCCATCATGCTCTATTCTGACTCCACACAACTCGCCAACTTTGGCGATGCGAGCTTGTGGCCTGGCTATCTCACTTTTGCCAACTGGTCCAAGTATACACGCCTTAAACCTTCTTCCCTAGCTATGAACCACATCATTTACTTTCCTGCGGTCAGTATGGCGTCCCTTGTATATGTTCGAGCAATCTACTAACTACGAAGCCTTCCCAGCTCCCGAAGACCATTCAAGAACACTACCAAGCACATTTTGACCAACTAGCGTCAGAATCAGAGATCCGATTCTGCAAGGTGGAGCTGCTCCATGCGGTGTGGCACTTGTTAGTGTCTGACCCGCGTTTTGTTGCGGCCTACAGGGACAGCTACTTGGAGCGGTGCGCAGATGGCATCGTTAGGCTCCTTTTCTACAGGTTCTTCTGCTATAGTGCGGATTACGTCGAAAAGTAAGTTTTGGTTCTAGTTCCCCGGAGCACTGTACTTACCTGACATAGGGTAATGCTGGCTTGTATAAAGTACCTGTCAGAGCACCCTTGTGCTCTGTGCTTGACCAAGAAGGACCAGATCCACCTCATTGGTACGGCAGCCGACTTGAAGCGTCATTCCACTGGCGCGAGACACGACACAGATGAAGTCCGACAGGGAATTGCGCAAGCCCGTGATGCAGTGTTTTCGCAGGGATACGCAATCAATAACGAAAACAACGTTCAGGTACACTTGAAAACGACTTCAACGCTGGCTGTACAGGTGAGTTCGGATGGGAAAAGTCAGTTGTTATCCTCGCTCATCAGACCTCCAGAGTTCTTTTTCAAAGGTTTTCCAGTCACTTGGACTGAATCACTATGAGATGTTCATGCCAGATAGCCTTCACGATCTCTCTGGGAGAATTTCCGACCTCCTCAAACACAATGTTCGGCTGATCAACACCTTGAAGGGGAAAAAAGAAGTCGAATATCTAGATATGAGGTAATGCTGCTGCCGCGTTCTAGTGGGTAACTGCTTATCTCGTCCTAATCCAGGTACCGCCTCGTACCGACCTTTGGGAACGGTACCATTCGCCGCTTCAAAACAAAAGTTTCCAATTTCTCTAGATTCGCCAGTCGCGACTATCAAGATGCACTACAGGTAGAGACGCGCATACCTTTATATGCATGAAGCTTGCTCATTCAATCGTTCAGTGTGCTATGCCATGCTTCGAGGGTCTCTTCCCCCAAGATCTTGACAGCCTCATTCAGGACTTGCTCTTTGTTTTCGCCACTTATGAGAGCTACAGTAACCTGCGTCAGCATACTGACTCCACGATTGCGACAATGAAAAAAGTCACCAAGGAACTCGGTCGTTTGCTCTGCCAGTACATCGTCTCAGTGGCCAATGTCCACACCGTAGAGATGGATACCGAGGTCCGTAGTCGTCGAAAACGCGACCCAGATGGAGGAAAGGATCCTCGGAGAAAGGCGTTCACACTCTTGAACTACAAGTCACACATGCTTGGACATTACCCTGCTGCGATTGTCACATACGGTACTACCGATGGAACCAGCACTCAAGCAGTATGTTACTACATTTGTCACGTCTCTGAAATTCTAACAACATGCAGGGCGAAAGAGAGCACCGAAGAGTCAAGAACAAGTACCAAATAACGAACAAGAACAAACCGGAGGGCCAAATCGCTGCACTCGTGATGGTTGAACACCGCCAGAAGAGGATGACCTTACGTGGCAAGACTCGTATGCCAGCAACCGAGTACGAGGAACTACCAGCTTCAGACCCCTCTAGCCACCACCAGCTACCGCTCAATAGGAACCGACCTATGACCCTTGGTGTATTGTTAGACCCAAGAGCACCCTATGATCCTGTCATAAAGGTACATTGTGGATTTCCAACTATCACCTCTGGTTCTCAGATCGCTGATAAATTACTCAGGACTTTCGTGCTAAGCTCTACAGACATCTCATGTCTCAGATTCTGGACATGGACCCTTCTTTGATTCGAGACACCGAGTTGTATCGATTGTCCCTTGTGAGCGACCAGTTCTATCGACACGAACGGTTCCGTGTGTATTACACATCTTACGACTGCCGCTGCAAGAAGGAGACCATTGGGTACCGGCGACGCCCTCATATAATGACGCTTGCAAATGAGCCGGTCAACTCCCATCCGTATCTGTATGGACGAGTATTGGGGATCTACCACGCTGACGTGTTTTGCCTCGCACAACATCCCTCCCAACAAAAACCGCGACAGCGGATGGATTTTCTCCTTGTGTGATGGTTTGAATTCGATGAGACATACGCCTGTGGATGGAAAGCCAGGCGCTTGCCTCGACTCTACTTCCCTAATGCCAACGATGCCGATGCATTTGACTTCATAGATCCAGCCCGCGTCATTCGGGCCGCGCATATAATCCCTGCTTTTGATTACAACACGACCAATGACCTGCTTCGCCATGACTCTATGGCCCGTCTGTACGAAGAATATGACGAGGGGCAATATGTTAAGGAAGACCAGGACTACCGCTATTACTATGTCAACATGTACGATTCCTCCTACCTCGTACCTACCCATGCTGACTATAGCGCTTAGGTTTCCCGACACGGATATGTTCATGCGCTATCGTGGCGGAGGCATTGGGCATCTACAATTCCATGAACAACTCCATGAGCAGGAGCTAGAAGCCACTGCGGGTGATCCATCGATTCCTGAATACGATATCAATGGGGATCCAGTGGCGGGGACAGATGAAGTCTTAGATATGGAAGAAGATGACGAAGAGATGACATTCGAAGAGATGATCAAGCGTGCGACAGAAGATGACATGGATATAAGGGACGACATTGACCACGGGGACTCTGATAGTGTCGACGACAACAACGATGATCAACGGGAGGTCCTATCTGATGGAGAGGACAGCGGAGACGAGTCTGGATAGAGTACATCATGTATTTCAGGTCGTTTTAATACGAGGTTTTTTGTCTCAATACCTTCATATTGTGGGCTATTGAGGCCAACTATGCCGCGAGGAAAGGTCCTCACTCGAGCAACGTGTGGGTGGCTATGCCACATACTGCGTAGCCGTGCCACGTACTCCCGCTCGTTGCATGAGGGAGGGAGTGTACATCAGCCTGAAAATTTTGAGCCATTGGTCCCAGACTGACCTGTCCTGGTCAGCTCCTGACGATGTTACCGGCAGCCTGCCATTACCGGACAATTTAGGGTTGTCCTATTGGTTTCTGTTTAGTTCCTGATCCGCTGCTGACCATTAGTTTTTATTCTGAAGCAAACCTGATATGTCCATGATCCATTCATTTCCATCTGAGCTAGGTACATCAGTCCCTGAATATCTTACTTTGGGCTGAAGGGTGACCTCTCAGTCACTGATAAGTAAATATTACCCTAACGCCCGCTATGTATCGACTGATCAATCAAAGTGAGCCTGTCTCTCGCGGGTCAGACACGTCAGGTACTGATCATGTCTTCATGGGTTTGCTGGTGTATCTGATGCACGTTCGAAGGGCGATCTTCCTAGGTCGTTCTGGGGAGTAGATTGTTGGTTTTCTTACATCACCCTAGTGAGCTCGAGGGTTCTTGGTGTGGAATGTCGAGAACGAGTGGTGCATGGAGAACTGAGGGACATCAAGGGGGGAAGTGGGGATGATTTCGTGGGTGTAGCCACGAGTAGAGGGTTTGAGAGGGTTGGCATCGCCTGAGTTGTCAGTGTAGGTGGTCTGAAAGGCAAGTGTCAAGAGATGTGAACATATGGGGGATGCAGCCCCAACGCGGAATGTAGCATCCGCTCGACATTTCATTGGCGCTGATGAAAGTTGGGTAGAGGAGGGTTTGGTAACAAACACGTCTCGCTCATCTCCATGTTTCCAAACGCTTTCCAGCCCCATCAAATAACCGGACCATCCACCATTCAGGATGCCAGTGTGTCTCACATTGAAGGTGGATTTCGAGGCCGTTAGTAGTCGGAAGTGAGAGTGTTTGTGACGTCAATTGATGGTAAGAGTGCGCAAGGGTGGAGGTGGAGGGGACGACAGAGAGACCGAGATCTTTGCCGATGGTGCATCTAGCCATCCGGGAAGTAGATTCTGTGTACCCAATGACGGGAGAAAGGACAATGGCAGTATCAATATTGATTACTCTGATGTACAAAGGAGTGCGAGGCTTGCATCTGAAGTGGGTGTGGAGATCACGAGAGATCCGGAAGATGCGTCGATAGATGGAGTGTGCGTGTGGACAAAGGCCAAGAATGAACGGATTGGTTTCTTGGGCATGATCGCAAATCATGTTGGATCGGATGGAGAATAGATGTATATGGCCTTTTTGTAGCTATCTTACAGAAGACTTGAGGAGGAAAAGTCCAGCAGAAAGGAGACGGGCATACCTTCACCCCAGAGTCCCTGAATGACAAGAGTGAATAATGTCCGACCCTCCTAGCTCTCCAAAGTGCATCATAATCATTGTAGCTCCTGTGCACTTCTAGACCATAGAAACGCGTCCCAAAGGTGACGAATCACGACGGAGGGGACCAAAGGCTGAAGTCAGTATTGAGTTGAATTCGCGATTATACTTGACTTACAACCTGTATCTGAATGAAAGTCCTCGAGAATCTCGTATGGGTTATAATTGGGATTCTGTTCGATGTTGAGCAGCATTCAAACCACCTCAAACCGCCTGAGCAACATTTCCACCTGCACAACTTAGGATAGCTCAGGACACAGTATTATATGTTGTATATTATTTATTTTGATGTTATACATACACAAGAACAATAATATCAACTTGGTTCTTGCTTAATCCCTTTGGAAGTCCTGAACCATGCCAAAAAAACAGTTTGACCAAACCGTTTTTACGTCACAGTTCGGTTCGACCCACCCGGCGGCATCACTACCTCAGGTCTATCTGGTCATGTCAAGTTTTAGAACAAATCAACCAGTCTTGACTCCCACAATGGCAAGGCTGAAGTCTCTCCCAAGGAAGTGAATCAGAATATCAGGGTCATGATTGGTCAACAGCGGGAAAGCAGACATAGTTGGCGGCATTGATGTCGCTGGGCATGCTCAATGTATTGGGTGCGTATCCGTTCTCTATCCGCAAACGAGTTTTCACTAACATCGACCTTTGAATAGCACCAGTGGCTCCTCGCCAATGACAAAAGTTCTTGAGCTGTCGTTCCACACACGAAGACCACCCATGTTACGCAAATCGTGATGTTCTGATCGAGATCGAGAGTGACTAGCGGTTATTTGGGATTGAGCTCTAAGCAGAATTGAGCTGGGCTGGTCACCATAAAGATTCACCTTGTATTTCACGGCACAATATTCCCATTGGGTGGGACATCTGACTTGTGTGTCTTCGCTTCCCTTTCTTTTTCTTTTATCATCATCAACTAGATACTTTTCGGCGGCAGTACTCTCATTGGACAAGGGACTGGCTTCGACCCTCTTGAAACGGTCCTATGCCTCACCCATGGTAAAACTCTTTGGCATTCGGAGGGTCATTGGCTTAGCGAGGACCGCCTGCCACCGGGTTAGTCTAACAAGACTGTGTGTACCCTTGTCTGACTGACATAATGTATCATCGGCTCATGTACATTGATCAAACAGAGATGACAAATGCATCAAACTGTATGTATGTACTGGGACTCTCAGGTCACTGTGCCTGGGAATGTTGATGATGATACCAAAGAGCCATCGTGAGTACCTCTATAATCTTAGTCGTTGCCGGAGTCTGGTAATTTACTGTACCTAACAGTCGTTGTTTTCGCACTAGTTCGACTGTTTACTCACACAAACATTGCAGGTCCTGGCTTCTTTGAAAGTGAAGTGCCTGATTCTCACCAACATGGTGGTATGCATTGTCTCTCTCACACACTTCAATTCATCATCCATATCCTGTGTCTCATCTCTGTGATTTACACGGCAGTTGCAAAGGGCAGGGTGTGGTTTGCAATAGTATACAGGGTATTGAGTCCAACATGAGAACTTCTGCACTTAGGTATGTTACATAGATACCTGTACTTTTATTGCTCAAACCTTGTAGACCAATCAAGGCAAATCTTCTGGATCCAGCGTGGACCTCTGAGAGTTACAAACACATCACCAAGTGCTTTGAATGATGTTTGGTTTTTATACAAGTTGAAAATGCAACAATCAATTCAATGCCCCAGGCCACGAAGACTCACATCAACAAGTCCCAGGCTCCTGGCTCAATGCAGACAACTGTAGATATTGTCACCTCACTGACTCAAGCTCAAGCCTCACATATTCATTACCTTGTTACGCTCACATCAATTCTCAAGAGAGAGTTGAGACTGCAATACAATATCACTATAGTTATGTTTACAAGCAGACAGGAGAAATAGATTATATACACAAGTCTGCATCCTGCCAGGTACCCTCTAAACTGGTGCTGAAAGTTATCCAGTTAGGAAGCTGAAATCCTCAATTGTGAACCATCCTTTGACCACAGGGTCTTCAATTTCCTAATTTTTGCTTTGGCTTTCTCCTTGCGAAGATGGGATGCTGTGTGGATCTTCTCCACAAACTTTGACCATCTGGAAAGTGGAATAGAACAAAGATCATGGGGATCCACTGAGGGAGAGAATCAGTATTTGGATCAGTTATAGAGAGGGAAAGAAGTCTACTTACCATATATCAGCTCTGGATACCCATACTCTTGTGCGTATTGCCTCCCATCCAGATTATGGTTTTTTAATGTGAGATGTTCTTGAACAAAAGCATATTGCTGACTATTCCAACAAGAACCAACCAAGTCCTTCACTTCCAGCTTGGGAATCCCAAACTCCTCCCATTTCTCCTCAGCAATGATTTGTTTTCCTTGTGAGTCATGGCTCCAGTAGAACAGAGGTCTGGGAAATGGATATCGAACACATTTCATGTTGTTGATAATTTCAACAGGGAGAGGTGGAACAAAGAGGTAGGCTGGTGTTGAAGATGTTGCAGGGTCATGATGGAAGGTGGCTTTGAGCTCAAATCCAACTTGATCAATGTAGACTGAGTGGATGGAAAAATCAGATGAGGAAGGCAGGAAATTTCAACAGGCACTTACCAACATCCCTTACATCCCCACAGTCATTGAGGAAGGGAAGGGACTGGCAGAGGTATGCATTTCGAAGTTGATTTTGAAGTTGGATGCGGTCCTCTTCTGATATGTGCCAACTGATATTGAGGGTCACTTTGAAGTTACCAGGCTTGTGGAATGAAAAGTCAAGTCGCCAAGGCACTGAAACTAGTTAGCAAATGGAAGATGGAGTTGCTTGGTGTTTATACCTGAGCTGGAAAAGCTGACTTTGACATCAAGGTGGTGACTGTTGCAAGACCACTCAAGGGGGGGAGTGGAAGGAAGGTAGGCAAGGTTTCCAGCTTTGTTGTCATCAACAATGGCCCCAAAAGTCAAAAGGCCATGTTTGGCATAGCCTGACAGACCGCCAATCCACCTCTCGTCCATTGATGCAACCAGGCACAAAACATCACTGAGGCTTTTCTCAACACAGGTGACAATTTCAGCAGTGTTGAGTGGTTGAACAGTGCCTTGGTGAAGTGGGGGGAAGTTGTTGAAGTATGGTACAAGGTCGGCTTCACCTGGTGGGTCAATGGCAACAGAAGCTGGATCATAATGCCAACTGAGGGTTTTGAGATTCAATGACCAATTCCTCCAACGATTCACAACCTGTGTGCTGTTACTGATGCATCAATAGAACAAATCACTGAGTGCTTACTGGAAACACCACTGCCTCATCTTCACGCAAAGAGTTTGTTGCCAACAACTGAAGATGCTCACTATTAGCTGTGACATAAAGCTCAAAGGCTAGACATACATGTGTATAATTGAGGTAGTAAAATACAGTCCGATTCTTCTTCTGAAATTGATTAATATATCTATATCCATTTGCAAGTTCTATAACCTATCAGTGTCCACAATCAACTTTCTGAACCAAAAAAAGAACCTACCATTGTGTGCTATCATTGTTGATAGGTTGGGTCCACTGAATGCAA
>JANHQD010000962.1:0-35634 GCA_024721195.1 Marasmius sp. AFHP31
GGAAAACCTTCAAAATGCACCATAAGAATTCCTACACAGCAGCCGAGTCAGCATTGACAGAGTAGATACAAATCAGACGAATCACATACGCATTTCCTTCTTTCCAAAGAGACTGGAGAAGAGGCTGGATATCGTTAAACCCATGATTGAAGGATGAAAGAAGAGAGAGGGAAAGATGCAAGGTGTGGTCGGAGGACAAGATGCGTGTGACTGCAATTAAGTAAAAATTCAGACCCTGTCACTCAATGGTTAGACGTGGCAACTGCAAACGGCACAAACTCCCGCACCGTGTCTCGCAAGCGCAGAAGTCAGGCTGGAAGGTCTTGTTGGATGATTTGGCTGTCTCTCCTAGTTTTTAAGTAGTTTCATTGTCCTCGAGAATACACGCATTGCTACGTGGAAGATAACGTTTCCCAAGTGGGTCATTTCAGGTCATTTTCCGGCTCCGACAGAGGGGCGGGGCACCGCTGACTCCGGCCCCGCCGCCCGTTATGTCTCACGCCACCACTCAAGCCTACCTGATACTGTTGGATAAACAGGGTTACACAAGCACACGGTCACGATTTCCCGCTATTGATTCAGGAAATGAGCAACCTGATCGCGCTGTCGCGTGCTACAATGACCGAAATCAGCTCGAGGTCATTCATACCTATGTCCTTGGGCGTTGAAGAATATCCACAGCTTTGCCATTCAACGCCAGAGTTTGCCAGACTGAGCGGGCTTCTAGGTCCGGACGCTCATCAGGCTATCATGACTTACATCCCATCATACGCTCGTAAACTAACCTGAAACTGAGATTGAGCAATCATATTGGGCCCGACTCAAAGGGACTGTGCGAAACGTGAGGAAGTTGTTAGCTTGGTGGCGGGGTGGCACTGATCCAATCAAAAGATGTGGCAAGGTACTAGTCATTCTGCTTGTGTATCATACAGCAGCTCTAAAACAAGACATACAGTAGGGAATGTGGAAGAAATCTTTTGATACATGCTAAACACTTATCGCAAGCCACTGGCCTGGAGGCGACGGTCCAGCTTGGTTCTCCAACTAGCGTAAATACCATTGGACGGAGAAGGAGCGTAATCGCAGAGTTCATATAGAACTAGCTGCTCTTGGAAACCTGGGTTGAGCCATATCTGATCCCGAGCTAGGGTGGATGCAAACGATCAGTACCCAGGTACTCCGCCGAAAAACGGATGGATAGCACCTCTTCTAACGATCTCTAGGGCCTGGGTGGCATTGACTCTGCTCGACCACATTACTAAGAGATAGGAGCAGGGAAACAGTCATTTAGCACATCGTTCACTCTAGTGAGGGTCTCACTAGCGAGACTGAAAACTCACTGTATGCTGCGACGATAGCTGCGCTTCGCGAAATTCCTTGGACGCAATGCACAAGTACCACCCCGCCGCTTCTCAGAGCGTCGTGAATAAACCGTACGGCGGAAGGCAGATGTATCAGGAGGTCTGCATAGTCAACGTCCTCAACAGGAATTCTAAGATGTCGTATACCGGACTGCGGAAGCTCGGCGGGAATGGGATCTGAGCATACGGAGACAATATGAGTGACGCGACGTTCTGTCAAGGTTCGAGTGGAACGAGCCGCAGTAATGCTATTAAGACGCGTCAACATCTGATGCATGATGAGAGAAAATCGATACGCGTGTTCTCTACTCACTTGCCCAAAAACAGCCTGTTCTCGATGACCGCGTTGACGTTTTTCCAGTTGCTCATCTTGGTGGCTTGGATTTCGAGGTTCGACGGCTTCGGACTGACTTACCTTTCCTCCGCATCCTCGTCTTCTTGTACCAGTTCCAGGCAATAGATTTGTTCGGTGAGCTGAATACCCGGCATTACAGCGCGTAAGGACGAGTAGATGCAAAGGTAAACGAAAATGTTATGGCAGTGAGAACACAGTCGGAGACATCGTCGGTGGGAGGACGGGCTGTGCCGATGAGGTAGAAAATAGAAATGTCACAGCAGTGCTTTCTGGCACGTGTCGTCCATCCTGCCTTTTTTGGAGAAATTTCCTGTCAGGAAATTTAGCTTTCGCCTATACCTGTACGATCACAACGTCGGGACTCGCCATCTTACGGACTGGCACCACACGATAACCTCTGTCGTCAACCGTCCCCACTCAAGGGGCCGCTGTACTGGCAGACAGCTCGACCAGCGTGGATTACGGATGCGAAAACGCGCACAGGTCTTACTAGGATGCAAGACTTCCTAGGTTATGAACGGTCCAAGGTTTACGGTGGAGGGTAACGGGGAGTGCTGTGTGATCGAAAATAATTCCGTAGGGAAGCAGGAGGGAGGAAGAAGACTGCAAGGTACAGTACAAGTGTGACATCACCGTCAGTTTGCCGTCTTGCTGACAATGGCTCTCCTGTAGACTTGGCGTGAAGCGTCAGCCAAGGCAGTGAATCTGGTCATCCTCACCGTTTCCTGCAGCTGGACCATTCAAGTCAACGATGGAAATGAGAGAACAACGCTTGGACAACGCGTTTCTAACGTGTTTGTTGTGCAGCGGACGGCCCGCCACGCCGCCGCACGCATCACCAAACTACTTACTTGGCCATTTACGTCTACAGCGTGGCGAACATGCCCTTGTTCCTGCAATTTACTTAAACCTGAACCCTAAGCAATTGGCGACCTCCATCTCCACCTTACGCACTATCTCACCTACTATCGACGCCCCCCATGAAGATCGAATGGGCGACTGAAGCTTATGTGAGTCCCACTATACTTTACATACTTTACATTCTTCACAGCGGAAAGGAGCTGACATATTCGCTTGATACAGTACCATCGCGATGGTTCTCTCCGCAAGCAACCTCTTCCGTCTGTTATGCATGGATGGCTCGCGAAGATGCGCGGAACGCTGTTGGGCGATGAGCAGCTGAGGACACGGGTGAGTGTCTGTCAGATTTTCTCTTGATCGCCGCTGACCTCGTAGCAATCACTAGGGTATCAAGGAAATGAAAGCTGCCAGGTCTTACCAGAAGCAGAAGAAGGCGCTTGAAGCTAGGCGTCCTAAACCTCGCTCTGCAGGCGTCTTCAGCTTTCTACGGAGCTCGCACAAGAAGAAGCCCCGTCGCAGCAATACCCAAAGGTCAACACAGCGTCCACCCATTCGACAGCACTCCAGCCGCTCGAGTCGTCGGGCTGCAGGACCAGCACCTCAGGTCAACCATCGCCCGTCGACGACCAGGAGAAACACTGTGAAGCGCGGAGCATCCACCCGCACTAATAATGGTCCTCCTCGCAGGCCCAGTGCGAGGCGTTAGGTGGTGGTGGTAATATCCGCTGGCACGGAGTAACTTATGACTTGGACTACTGCTTTCTTATTCACGACTAAACGGAAATGGAAGTGTACACTGTGACTGTATTGTTAGAGGGATATGTTTATGTGGATCACATTGATATTTATGAGCTAGATAGGCCTGTAGATAACTTATGGATTCAAAGGGTAGATGGAGGCTGGAGCCAAACAAGAATGTATTACTTTTCTGCTATGGGACAGGGTTCAGAAAAGTGCATGGAGGGTACTGTGCGAGACTACCTGACGGGGAAACAGGCATTGCCTGATCTTGCATGGACTTTTTCTTTTTGCGTCTTTTCCTCTTTTTCTTGGAAGGTGTGTGGCTCTGCGTATCGTGGTTCTCGTCATCGTCGGATGTCTGGTTTGCAACCGGGCCCTCTAGATTCAATAGCGGGAGGTTGGAATTGAGCTGGACCCGTTTCGATGACGTCGCCGGTGTATCAACTGTACGGTGTACGGGGAGGCCATTGTTCGCCGTGAGCGGTTGGACGAGTAAAATTTCCGGGTACGCTCGGACATACCTTGTGAATTGTGGGCGTCGACCTGAACTTCCGAGTGTTGTGTCTTCACCGCTTCATGTATAGTCTCCTTGGAACTGATTCTGTCTTTCGTATTCCCGACATCCGGCGCGCCAGAGGTCTGAATTTCTGAACTTGGCGCGGCCTCGCTCTTCTCGGAGGCTGGGCGTATCTCGATCGTATTGGACTGCAAGGGTGTGGGCAGAGCTTTCCGCTTGTCTTTCCCACTAAACGGGTCACTCGCTACTTTCTTCTTGATAGCACCAGATCTACTCTCCTCTTCGTCATCATCGTTGGAAAGCTGGTGGTGTTTCAGAGGAAGTACAGGGTCATCGTTTGTATCACGTTTGCGTTTTCCGGTCAACTGCCCTTTGAGTCGTGCGGCCTCCCGTGTATTGGAGGCATTAGCATCTGGTATAGATGCACCGACACCTAATCTGTAATGTTGTGTAAATTGTAAAGAGCCTACGAAATAAATGGTGCTCACCTCGGCGGTCTGCGCAAAGACTCCTGTAGTTCTGCCTCGAAGGTCTTGTCATTAGATTTTACGCTTTTGGCCGAGGGTTTGATCCAAGAGGACGCGAGTTCATGCATATACGACATGGAGAGGTCTATTTGGGCTTGAAGAGCCTCCGTATCGACGGTATCCTCGTCCGCCATATCTGGTATTTCGGAGAGTGAGAGCAAGGGAGCACGGACCGGTGACAGCGGGTTGACAGACCTCTGTCACTTGCTCTTTCTCCGCAACCACTACTTTGATCCGCTCGGAGTCAGACTCAGTCGACTCACCCGAATCCTCTGGTCATTCGCGATCATGTCCTCAGGTCATCGCAAACGCAAAAGAGAAGACTTGGAAGATTCTGACGGCGAAGAGATCTCGTTTGGCAGGCAGATACTACCTGTCGCCAACTTGCCTGGGGATTACAACGGAATACCTCAAGATGGGCTGGAATACCTTTTCACTGTAAGGTGCGAGCGCTTGTCTTTTTGACAGTCCTTTCTGGAGATCCTGATTCTCCTTCAGACGAGATGCCCTTCGACTTCCTCATGTAACTCGAGTTGATAACCCATACTCCAACCAAGACATGGAACCTGTTCTTGCGCCGCCTCGACATCTTTCACCACATCCCTCGCTTCCATCTGAAGAGTGGCGATCACTCATAGAAACACGGTTTCAGAATCTTAGAAAGGCACGTCTGCTGTATCTTCGGTCGTTGTTCATTGAAAGCGCACTTACATCCACTTCGTGTAGAATTTGATGCAGCCCACCATCCACGTCGATATTCCCCAACAGGGTTCCAGAATTATGCCCGATATACAAGAGCGTGCTTTATGGTGGGAATTTCTGGCCGGTAAACCTTCCTCTGAATGGAACCCTCCGAAGAAACCCAGAAATTCCAAGCAACACAAGCTAGGCAGAGGAATGCGTGGCTTTACACCTGATGAAGATCCAGAAAGTTCGAATACGGCTGGAGATGCGACACGATCCCCGGAGACCAGTTCTGGCCTTTACAAACACAAGCAGCCCGTACCGAAAATTTTGAAGCTTTTGGACGAGGTACGTAGATCGAGCAGCTGCCGCGGTAATCGTTACTGACTCTCATCCTGTTAGCGCATGTCCTTACACCTACTGATGTATTTCACGCATTGGATCAACGTATACCTCGACTCTCGTGCTTCTGGCTCCCCTTCGGCAACACTGAAGCAGGCACATGCGCAGTGGATGTTCGCACTACTGACCCGTGTGGGAGACTACATATCGGCTGATGATATGAACCTGCTCCGCAACCTGTCCAGAGCTTGTTTCGCACTTCTCAAAGTACTTGTACAGGAGGCCCAGAAATCGGTTTCGGTCGAGACCACACCACCTGGAGTGTCCACAGATGGGGATTCAGAAATGGATCAAACATCTTGCTGGATGATTATCGCTATAGTTGTAGGGGTATGGAAACAACGCGATCTGTGGATGGATGCTGAGGACATGTTGAAGAGTATCTCTGTAGAGTAGAAGCCCGCCAGTAAGTAACAATGACACTGGTTCGATTATGATTTGTTGTTTGACCTGGTTTATCGACTCAGGCGCGTTTCTATAAATAAAGCGTTGAAGCTGCCCAAATATTCGTCTCAGTCTTTCTTTCATCTCGCCATGTACTTTTTATTCACCTTGTTCCTCGCCCTTTGTGCCGTCTCTATCTCTGCCTACCAGGTCTCATCTCCTACTGAGGGCGACTCGTGGTCGGGTTCTGGAAACCAGACGTAAGTACCCGTATTCTGCCCATTCTCCGCACACCTCTAAATAGATCACCTCCAGCGTCAAATGGTCCAGAGTGAGCACCGACAAGCCTAGTTTTGCTATCTTCCTCGCGAACGTTGTAAGTGTGGAAGATTTGAGACCATGGGGTCCGCACCCTTACCAACGTCTTTCCAGAATCACTCAGAGCAACCGGTCAACAACCTCCTTCTCCAGTCTGACGTGGATGGCTCTCTTAAAAATATCTCTGTCTCTCTTCCTAAAGATCGCTCCTTCTGTGGCAGGACGTTTAGAGTCAACCTATGCATGAACGACAAGAGTCCCGAATCTATTCTCGCTCAGTCCGCGGAATTCGATATTGCCATCGGAGATTGCAGGGATGGGCGAAATATTTCGAGCGAGTAAGAGGGTTCGTCCTTCCCGTGTAGAATATTATCTCATCGTTTCATATTCCTCTCCTAGTCATCCCACGGCTACCCCATATTTTGCACAAGGCCAGGCGAAAATGTCGACGGCTTCTTCTTCTACTTCCTCTCTCCGCGCCACCACACCTGTGAGCAACAAAGCTCGGGATACTAGTCCCATCAACCCGTATGTCGCTGGACTCTGTGCCTCTCTCGCTGTGCTGGGAGCATTTATGGTTTAACACTGTACATTATTATCACAAGCCAAATATATGGATACTATGTTTTCTGAGAATCCGAGGATCATCGATCACCCTTGAGAATGTGCAGCCGCCATTTTCCTTCTTCCAGAGCGCTCTTTCCGCGACCCGGAAGAGCCGAAGATCCGTCCAGTGATGTAGCCATACGTCCGTTCCGAGTTCCTTTCTCACTTACACTATGTCCTCCAATTCTTTTGCGCACCTTTTACCACCCAGCTGGAAGACGCAGGTCACGGCTTGGCTGGCTGAAGACACGCCATCTTTTGACTATGGCGGATACGTTGTCGGTGAAGTCGAACGGGAAGCACACCTCCTAGGGAAAGGCAAAACCGCTGCTGTCCTTGCCGGCGTTCCGTTCTTTAATGAAGTGTTCGAGCAATTGGGATGCCAGTACGTTCTCGATGATCATGATCAGACCGACGATGGACGTTCTGGACGCACATACTATCTTTACAGGGTCAAATGGCACATTGGTGAGGGAGAGACATTCGAGCCAGTGAAGCATGTCGCTACCGTCCGCGGAAAGGCTAGGCATCTGCTTTTGGGAGAAAGAGTCGCTTTAAACATGTTGGCAAGGTGTAGTGGGATTGCAACGAAGTGAGTTTGCTGGGCTATGTGCAGTATTGGCCGGGATCTCAATGCGACTTGCTTAGATCGAAGCGTATAAAGGATCTCGCGACAGGCTATGGGTACCAAGGAATCATTGCAGGAACGAGAAAGACTACGCCAGGTGCCTCCAGAAGCCCCCGCTTGCCCTTGATCACACTAAATCTAATGATTCTCTCCGTTCAGGATTCCGACTCGTCGAGAAGTACGGCATGCTTGTGGGCGGTATCGATACGCATCGACACGATCTTTCTAGTATGATCATGCTCAAGGACAATCATATATGGTCGTCTGGGTCGATCACGGCCGCGATTGAACAAGCTCGGGCTGTTGGAGGCTTCAGTCTTCTCCTCGATGTTGAAGTCCGCAACGAAGCAGAGGCAAACGAGGCTATCGACGCCGGAGCTGATGTGGTCATGCTGGACAACATGGAAGGCGATGAGCTGGTAGACGTTGCTCGGAGGTTGAAGGAGAAATGGAAAGGCCAGAGAAAGTTCAAGTTCGAGACGAGCGGGAACATCACTGAAGCAAATCTTCAGGAACGCGCAATAAACGGTAAATTTCCCGGCTATTCGAATCGCGCAGCCTCTGAACTCTGATATTCCCCTTCAGACATAGACATACTGAGTACAAGTGTAGTCCATCAATCCGTCCAACACATAGATTTCAGCCTGAAGATCCAAATGCCCGAGTAGATATACACAACTTTTGTATAGTAGGGTTCTGACCACATAATCAAGCTTTCGATCCAAGTTTTAACAACGAAAGTGCATTTCCACCCCTGACAGCGTCCTTGTCCGCTGCTGACCAGCCCTGAACGTTCTCGATAGCGTCGAGGTTCTCGACCACACTCCTCCATTTCTCTGTCACGCTCAGAGGCGGGAAGAATGGGTGATCAGTTCCAAAGAGCATCCTGTCGCTCCCTGCACTCCTGACCGTGGTAGCCTCTTGCTGGGCTCCTTTCTCGTAACGACTAGCGCGAGCAAGAACATCGCTCACGAAGCCCAGCTCCTCCGAGCCATACGCGACTGCATCAAGGTACAATTTCCCCAAGTAGTAGCGTGCGTCGTGCTTGAGCCTCGTTGCAACGACTGGATCGTGGTCGATGCAAGATGCAAGCCGAGAGGAGAGCTGAGGAAGAGTACCACCCGAATGAGCGAGAAGAAGCCGGAGACGTGGAAAACGGTCAAAAACGCCAGACAGAATCAGACGCGTCGCTGCCTATGATGTGTCAACAGGAAGAACATCATCATCACTGAAAGGCCAAGCTTACCGTGGTTGTCTCAAATGGGAACCCAAGGGCCAGTGGTAGTACATGTCCGTTATCCTTCTCACCCCAGGCACTACTATCAACCCCATAGTGAGGGTGCAGGAATACGACAAGTTCAGCGTCCTCAATCGCAGACCAGACAGGATCTAAAGCTTCGTCGTCCAAGCCTTTCCCGAGTCCACGAGTTCCCATGATTAAACCCTTCAAATGGGGAGCCTCTGCGATCTGCTTGACAGCTTCCAGCACCGACTCGGTGGAGATCTCTGGAACTAGCGGAAGCAGTCCGAATCCGTATAGCCTCTTCAGAACATCGGAACTGGTAGTTTGTGATACGTTCGGACCCGTCGAGCAGTACTCTTCGAGGTCATTATTGAGTTCTAACGCGGTCGTGTGTGCCTCGGAGGGGGTGAGGAAGTCGAGCCATGGGTTGGCTGTACTATTGGGTTCCCTACTATGAGCAGCTGGAGAGGTGATGAGCAAATACCGACATACCTGACAACGGAGACGTCTATTCCATGGCGATCCATGAACTTTAACTTTTCATCCCGGTCCCAGTACTGGGCACCAACAGGTCGTCCAGTCGTTTCGTTTGGTAAAATGACGAGTCGTTCTTGATTGTTCAAAGAGACAATTTTTGGGACTGAGGAACGAGATCTGAGCAGAGAGGCATATCGTGGAAGGTAAACATGGGTGTGGATATCGACTAAGAGTTTTGAAGCCATGATCGACGGTTGTGACCACAATTTGTGTCAAAGCGTGATTTTTGATTGAAAACGTTTTGTCAAGCTGCCATCCCGGCCCATATGCACGCCCACGTCAACGAAGACAGTTTTCTCTTCGATTCTCTATCTTCAAAACCTCCAAGTACAGCGAGAAAAGCTCATATACGGCGGCTTTACGACATTTTGCAACTATGTTTGCACCGCTCCGATTTTCCGAGGGCGCGACGCGCTTGGGCAATCCTTGCTCGTTGCAAAGAGATAAAGTGGACGACTATGTGGACGACTGCAATCTATCTCGTGGGTAATGGCCACACTCAGGACGAAGATATTCCAAAACAGTTAGCATTGCTTCGGGAACTTATGCTCCATATCCCCTCAGATCGTGAAGTGATTCTGCAAGAAATGATCTTCCGGCTCATCATTCTCGAGCGGTATCAGGACGCGTTGGACGAACTCGAGCTGTACGTCGATGTCTCCGGCTCTTACTCGATGGATACAGGGCTGAAGCGATGCTTTCTAGGTACTTACCGTCCTTTCCTTACCAGGATAGTCCAGTACTGCACACATACGCGGGATTACTGAGTTTCTGTCTTTCACAATCCTCCGAGCGCGGAGGCGAAGGTAATGGACTCCATACGAGGTATCCCCAATCTAATAAGCTGTTGACATCGCACCAAGGTCCACATTTCAACGAGAGCACCCTCCGCGAGGCAAAGTCCCATTTTGAACGGGCTGTAACATTAGACTCGGAGAACGTCGTAGCGACATCTTTCCTAGAAAAGGTTGATTTGCCACGGCCTTTTCTAAATAACCACTCATTCACTTACGCCAATTCTGTACAGATTTCAGCCCTGCAGGACCGGAAGTCGGGCCAGAATCAGGACTCTGACGATGATTTTGAGATGAACGCGGGAGATACCATTGATATCGGTACACCAAAACGCAAACGTGTTCGAACTACAAGCACCACAAGGGAGGTTATTTAGGGGGGCCGCAGAGCATCAGCTGCCCTGGTTATTCCGATTCGCTGTCAGAATCAACATCGATGGAGGGCATTTGTTCGTCCTCGTGTTCTCGCGGAGTTTGGGTGACGGAAATTTTGTTGTCCGACATATGGGTCCGAGGGAGAACCCTCGATGTCGAGGTCCCCGCCGCAGCCGATGTGGGAAAATTCGAGGGATCTGGTGCTTGCGGGATGTCGACCTGGTGGTCCAGAGTTTTCATTCTATCGACCGGGGCTGCAACAACCGGATTTGACGTTATTGTAGGAGGCCGGGGTGGTAGCGATGGGTCAGCCAAGGGCTGGGGGACGTGAGAGGTGGTAGCGGCGCTGAAAATGTTCCGACTATTTTCTTGGGGTGGGATTCCATTCATGATGACATCTTGCTGCCCAGCGGATGACAGAGCAGCAGCGGGGATATCCTGAGGATCGTCATTTACCTCAATTCCTAACCGTTGTCGCTCTGCCGCCTCTTCCTCGCTTTCCTCAGTTCTGAATAACGATAGAGCTTCAATTTGCGGCAAAGAGCGAAGGAGGGGAGGTAAACGTGGGTGCAGGAGAACATCAAAATCGTGCATGTTGTTCTTTACGTTGCAAAACGCATCAATGTCGTATCATCCCTGTAAAAACCCAAAATCTCACCTCTTCAATGCCACTCGTCGAGAGAGCGTGAATGACCAGGCCTAAACTCTTACCCATTGCACTCGTTGTTCCCTCGCTGAGCTCCATCGCCAGGTTCTGCAGACGTTTCATGAGTTGCTGGTAAACCTGGGGGTCAGGGGAGATCAGCCCAGCTGCTAACTGCGGTAGATGCAACATAGCAGCGAGCACAACACGACACGCCAAAGAATGGATGGCGAGAGATACGTCTGAATTCCGTAGAAGCTTTTGAAGGACTGCGAGAAACCGTGGCCATCAGTAACATTCATGGAGGAAATACGCCACCGTACCATCACAAGCGGTGAGCAAAACTTTCCCTTCCACAATGGAGGGACATATGACCGAGATCGAGGTTTTGAAGACTTCATCTCCTTCATACCCTCTTGCTCTCTTCTTTCCCTTCCTTGACTTGGATCCGCCACCTTGTGTGTCTGCAGAGGAGCCTGCGTCGGCTTGAGAGGGCAAAACACTCTTTACGAGTGAAACGACCGCTCTCGTCAAACGCGTCGAAAGGATCGGAGAGGAGAGAGGTCGGCAACTGGCCAACAATACGTCGAGAGTCTGCAGGAGGCTGAGGCGTTCCAAGCTGTTTCATTCAGTCAGTATCGCTCGGGTACGTTGAATGATTTCGGACACCACTTACGGGTCCAGTTTCTGTTCAAGATGGAATGCAACATAGGTGCAGATCCTTGTCAAGTATGGAGTGAGGTGGTCGATCACACTGCAAAGTCGTTAGATTTGATCATGATAATCCCAGCGGACTGTATACCATTTAGCTAGGCAAGACGTGAGTTCGCAGGCGAGCTTGTGTATAGAAGGAATTACAGCCGTCTCAAGGGCGCGAAGGGCTGGTGCAAAGTGTTGCTCGGCCTTTCGAGGGAAGATAAGCAAGAAGAAAGGAAGAAAAGTCCTTTAGAATGGAATACCTGTTCGTCTTCAGTGATGGCTATTAAAGTCATGATAAATTTGACAAGAGGGCCTATTGGAACCTGAACGGGGCGCGAAGTTGGCGAGCTGGGCAATAGAGGGTCAGAGGCATGGATTAGACAACAGGCATAGAGACTACCGTAGGAGATGACAGAGAGTTAGGATTGACGATCGCAGCCGCTCAAGATTGAGAGAAACTGAGGCAGCGGGGTCCAGGGCAGGATCTAGAACTGGTTCACATTCAGGAGGGAGAAATGAATCGGCGCCCCATCCTGCGCGCAAAGTGAGAAGGGGACATACCCTGCCCATCCCCAAAGGTCGTTCTCAACCCTCCAAAGGCAGTCCAAGCATCGGCCAAGCGCTCATCCACCGATTTCCTCCATAACGTCGCTGCTCCTACTTTTCCACCGGTGAGATGAAGAACGGCGTGCAACTCAGCGGCGGGGCCGCTCAGAGTTCTGGAGACATGACCATGAGTTTCCAATAATATTCTCAGTGTCAAAGCAGAGAGGGATGCATGGTTTGCGCGATGTATGTTCGGATAGATGGGAATCAGACGAGTCATCGTTTTCAACGCCAGCACCTAAGTCGGCATCAGAGCCTATAAGATTCTTGATCTCGGTAAGAGATTGTAGAGATTAGGCGCACTTTTACTTCCATTTCTATTGACGCGTTTTCTATGCACTGAATGAGAGCTGCTGTGAATTTGGGAACATTGGGTGTTGAAACTTGGCGTTGGAATTCCGGAACATCGATTGCAACCGTAAATACGATTCTGCAGATAGCCAGAGCGGCTTTGGTTACGGGAGCAGGTTCGCTTCTCTGCTCGATGATACGAAACAAAATCAGGGTTGCGAGGACGATTATGAGGGCTGAACGCACTGAGAGAATCGGCAAAGCTACTTGAATCCAGCTCTGAGCATTCTCAATCATCAATGATTTTGAATGCAGCGATGTAGCATGAACCAGACACAATCCACTCCACTTCGCGCTGGCATCCTTGGAATGAAGAAGAGAATTGACGCGAAGTAACCATTTTGTGAGATGAGGCGAGGTTGCAAAGACTTCTGGCGACAGAATATTTAGAATATATGGCAGATGTAAGGCCGCAGACGCGTCGGAGGCCAAGTGGAGATTGAGGACCGTTTTGAGGAGATGGGTGTCCGACATCGCGAACCGTGAAGATGAGCGAACAAGCGCCTACAAGCGCTCAGATTTTTTTCGCCCAGGCCCGGCAAAGGTCGTGCCGGATGGGCGCTTATAGAGACAAATCGCCGATGATGATGGCTTTGGTGACTTTGGTGACGTTCTTCCGCAGGCGCTCTATAATAGGCCTCAAGTTTCTACTCTCTCCCCCATCTCAGCCATGTTGTCTTTGGAAAGTCCGAAAGGGCATCCAGTTGGCGCAACAACTTTTCTGTCTCGTCTCTCTTCTCCTGCTCGCCACGGTACCGTGAAAGTCAAAGGTCATCAAGAGAGCGGTCTCGTGCTTGAAGAGGTGGCTTTTACCGCATATTACCCTGCTCAGGTTGACTCAAGTAACTCGAGAAAAGGGCTCGATTGGGTTACAAGGTACTTCCTTTCTCTTTCGTACCTCTGAAGCGGACTTCTCATACCTGAATAGGCCTCTCAAACTCGCACTGGAAGGCTTTGTTCGATTCTCAGGCAAGACGAAAACTTAATCACATACATTCATCTCGTCGTCACTAACAAAGCACTTATTTGTTTAGGTGTCGGGTCTACTTGGATTACATGGGGCGTCTTAGCACCGTTGGTTTATGTGTTCGGTCGATTCATCCAGGTGAGTCGCCAGCTGGCTTTCTCCTTCTCTATCTGACTATTCCTCCCCTTCCATAGATACCCGTCTATCCCAATGTTCCACTATTGAATCCTGAGACGTCTGATAAGAAGCAATGGCCACTCGTCATCTTCTCGCATGGGCTAGGGGGCAGTCGTACCGCTTACAGGTGAGCAGGTGCTTCCATACCGGTTGTTGTAATCACTGGCTGATTTGAGATGGTCTTAGTCAGATTTGCTCCCGCATAGCGGCATCCGGCAGGGTTGTCCTTGCTATAGAGCATCGTGACGGGACTGCTACTTCATGTCAAACTCGCTCATGGGACGCTGATGGAAAATGCACGCAGAAACCGATATTCTATTTACCTAAAGACGATGCCCTGTAAGTGAACCTTATTTGACCGTCATTCCGTTTCTGAGATCTCAGTCTCTCCCACAAGGCCCGATGAGACTCGAACAGAGCCTCATCCACTCCGAACTGACCAGCTATTGGTTCGACACCACGAGGTCTATCACACCTTCCAAGTTTTCTCGCGTTTGGTTTCTGGAGATACCGACACAGGACTAGAGATTGAGAACGGTGGGAGGCTCACGCCCGCAAATTGGCTGCGCAGAATGGACGGCAAAGTACCTGTGCGATTGGACAGAATGTGCTTGGCAGGTCACTCTTTTGGGGGGTGCACTGTGGTAAGTACTTGTGTCGGCACGTCTGTTCTATGTTGAGTCGTTGAGTTTCTCTACCTCCACAGTTTTCGATCCTTTCCTCCAAGCCTCCTGAGGGATATTCCGACGTCCCCGTCAGCCATGCGTTGATTTATGATCCATGGCTTGAGCCGTTCCCCACTCCTGGTCCTCTGCCGGTCCTTGCAGACAAGATGGACGGCGCAAAGCCTAGGGACGATCTCCCGCGGATGCTGGTCATGAACTCGGAACCATTTACGCGATGGGACGACCACTTCTCAGAACTCCAGACCGCTGTGCGCAAATGGGGTCCGGAAGCTCGACTACTAACTCTAGGTGAGTCATGGAGGACTCTGACTTACTCGATTGTGTATTCACGTTTGCTTTGCTTCAAGTCCGATGTTTGCATCAGGATTTTTCGGACTTTTCTTGGTTGCCTTTTGTGCGCAAAAAATCTAAGCGGATATTGCTCGAACACATGGAGAACATGTCTACCTCATTTTTAGATGGGAATATAGAGGAGAGGCTGAAGGATCTGCCGCCCTGTAAGTTTGAGATTCGAGTTGTTGGCAAGAAGAAGGATGGTAGACCGAGGCGGGAGATAGTGGGAGAATTGGGGGATGTAATCGTGCATTGAGAAGTAATCTACTGAGTTTGCATAGTATCCCGTTGTATCTGCTTCACCTAATGTTACCACTTACTAGTGCTAGAGAAATACATTGACGCTCTAGGCCCTGTCTGCCATTGCGAGTGGCTGTGTTTCGCATTCTCAAACCTGACGCAGAGCCCACGGCGTTCTTGTAACTTCTTTCTCTTTCCCTCTTTTCAAATCGCTCCGATTCCTCTCGGCGTCCAGAATGAATATTCGAAGAGCAACGGTAGAAGACCTCATGCACATGCAAAGCGTGAATCTACGCAACCTCCCTGAAAACTATACTATGCGATATTGTATGGCCCAGCAATGATCCAACTCGTGCGCGACTAATATCAAGCGAATCAGAAGACCTTTATCACATTTTGACATGGCCATCTTTATCATACGTTGCTGAAGATCAAGGGAGAGTTGTCGGATACATTCTGGCGAAGATGTACGTGCTGTTACTTTTTCTCTGAATGTTACTCTTCTCACCACGGGAGATCTTACAGGGAAGAAGAGCCTGCAGATGCAGACCATCTCCACGGACATGTCACCTCTATCTCTGTTTTACGATCACATCGAAGGCTAGGACTGGCAAAAAAGCTGATGATACAATCGCGTGCGTATCTGCTAGTGCCCCCGGTTTGTGCTTGCTTGAGCTTGCTTGCTGAAATCGTTTTCATCCATCCAGAAGAGGCTATGGCGACTGTTTATAAGGCATCCTACGTATCTCTACACGTTCGCAAATCGAACCGAGCAGCTCTCGGTCTCTACAAGGACACGCTGGGTTTCACTGTGAAGGATATAGAGAAAGGATACTGTGAGTCAGTTACCTCTTTACTCTCGAAACTTCACTAATCCTGGGATCAGATGCCGACGGGGAAGACGCGTATGCGATGCAGCTTTCATTAAAACAATAATTCCTTTGTATAGTTACAAGCCTGAAGGCAATCTCAAAACCATCGCGCTATCTCTAAGAGTGTGAAATATATTTCATTTCCATGGGTTATGGTCAATGAGTGCATCCGAAGAGGCAGATGTCGAAGTCGACTCTTTGCCAGTGTCGGGGGTCGGGGAAGAACTTTCCGGAGGTATGTCTGAGTCCATCTCCGCGTCCAATGGGATCGGTCCAGCCTCGACAATCTCGCCTTTTGTCGCAAGTGCTTCCTGAATGAGACGAGCAGTCTCCAAACCCAAGTTGTAATAGCCGTCGTTGGTTTGTGCCGCAAACATCCCCGTGTGAGCCTGTATCTCGTCGGTAGCCGTGTTGTTTTCCGCACGTATGAAGCGGGACTGGATCTTCGGATTTCCTTTGGGGATGACAATGAAAGTCCGATCCAGGTTATGTACAAATGTTACGGCCGGAAGAAGCGTGTAAAAGCTTGTGCAAATATCAAGGTTAGGCCAGACGCTGTAGACTGAGATTCGAGTGGTCAGAAACACTCACGTTCGGAAATGTATGCCCGTCGTCTCATCAACTTCGATCATGTCATCCACTCGTTTCTTGGAAGCCTCTTCGTCCCACAAGTTGCCGATGTATTTGAGATGATCAGTCGCCCAACTGTAACCGAGTCCCAGTTCGGCGCGTTTGTAATACGCCCCGCCAGCTGCCGCACCAGCGAATAGGGCGCCACCTACAGCATACGCGGCAGGTGCCCATTTGCTCCAACCGGGTTGCTCTGGAGAAGGACCAGTGAGGAGGCCTGCAGGAGGCGTTGAAGGAGGTTCTGGTGTAGATCTTCCAGAGCCCAAGCCGGACAGAGAACCGAATAACGCGGTGCCAACTGACTTCGCGGTTTCAGCATATTGCGCGGCCTTGGTGGCGGAATTCTTGAATACATAGGGGTGAAGTCCGAAATACTATTCGTCAATCAAATGAGGACGGTAAACGACGGAGGATGGTTAGGCGGGAAAGACTGACAGGCGTATCGAACGCTATACAGGCTACAATGTTGGGCCAAATTGGAGCTTTCGGGTCAGGCCTGGTCTTGGTAAATTCGAGGACAGCGTCGGCTGCGAGTAAGCCTCCCATGCTGTGAGTTGATGTAAATGACAGTCAAATAAGCTGGAGCTAAAGCTTCGCACCTATGGCCACAAATAACTATCTTGGCTTTGCCGGATCCCCCATGCTCGACCTCCTTTTGGACCGTGAGTGTCGTTAACCAATCCGCGAACCTCGCAACTGCTTCATTCTACAGAGATCATGAACGCTGTATCTCGGGGCTATGGAATGGAGCGAATCTATACCAATTGACCTCGGGTCTAGCTGCAAGCTGTCAGACATGAAAGACAAATAATAGGGAAGTATATATCACCTCATATGCAGGAAACACAAGTGATTCCACCTGATATCGCGGCAAAGAACCTTGCAGAATGGTTTGCAGTCTTTGTGGGAATTGGGCGAAGGTATTATCATCTCCTTTGAATCCATGAACAAAGATGAGAAGGAGAATCTCTTGGTGATTCGTATCGCCAGCCATAGCTCATACCAGAACGATCGAGAACACCAATCGCGGGTTGTCTGTCGTAGTTGTAGTCAGGTTTAGTCACTGTCAGGCGTCGTACTGTGTCAGCCGACTCCTGAGGGCAGTGTGGTGCGTGGGAAACGCACGGACCGGGATACATCAAGAGCGGAACCGTGCTTGGGTTTGTTTGTCATCTTTTCACAACGAACCACCACCATCGTCAGACTCGACGATTCGTCGCTAGTCGTCCTCTCGAGTGAACCAGCGTGAAAGCTCTGCGGCAGTATTGTGCCAGTTTTTCTCTTTCGCGAAGCCACTCTTGAGTTTTTAGAGCCAGCAACATGTCCCTCTATCCTCAGCCCCCTCAGCCCTTCTACAGTCAACAGCAGCAGCAGTACGGCGCATCGTCGTCCTACTCTCAGATGCCCCCCAATACCTTCCACTCGTATCAATATACGCCTTCAGCACCGGTTCCTCCCCCTGTTTACTATGTCGACCCTGCAACGTTCCGCAGGGATTTTTCTCAACGGCTTGCTGAACTAACGGTTAACTCCCGACCTATCATCCAGAGTCTCTCGATGTTCGCTCAGGATTACGTGCGGTTTGCGGAGGTCATCGCACAATGTTTGGAGGCTCATATTCGAAGGGTGAGTCGTTCATCGTCTCAGTACCGTCTTCCTCGTTCTGCCACATCATTCCCACGACACATACGATATAGCAGTCTTGCTTGTACGCTATCGTTCTGTTCTATTAGATCGCATGTAGTAGATTTTGCACTAGTATTGTGAGCATAACGCACCAGTCGGTCGACGTGGCCTCCTTGGGGAGCAAATTTTCCGGCGTGGTGATCGATTTCGGCCGGATCTGTTTTCCGCTTTATCTCATCATTGTTTGTCAACGTGTTTGCTGACTCGGGTTGATTTGGTCAGGTCCCCCCCTGGATGAAGTTACCATCATTTTACCTCCTCGATATGATCAGCAAGAACATCTACGACCCGTACGCACGGCACTTTGCGGGCTTCGTCATGCCCCTCGTCGTTGAAACTTATCAGCAAGTCGATGAACCCACGCGCAGCAAGATGGTCGAACTCGTCCTCACATGGCGGACAGGCTCTCCCACGGGCAAGGAGTTATTCGGTGTTCCAGCTCAAGTCTCCATCGAACGCAGCATTTGGGGAGAAGGCTCGAGTAGTGTGCGTAACCATCGTCGTACGCGCAAATCTAAACTCCAATCTCAACGGTCCCAGCAGTCTCGTTTCAACTCTTCGGGCCAGGTAACGAAGGGCCAGGTCTTGAGTGAACTCGAGTTTACACTTGGACAAAAAGAGAGAGCGCTTCAATGCAACCCCGCCGATACTGTCGCTCAGAACCATGTTGCCGTCCTTCAACAGGTGCGTTGTTTTTTCCTTTGTATTCTCTGTCAAGCTCACTGACCTGTCGTTGCTTGCAGCTAAGGCGGCTTGTCGAGGCGGGCGTTTCCCAGGAGGAACTTGTTCAAATCCTCGGTCAACTTCGTTCTTTGATGCGAACAGCCACGCAACCTTCGCCGCCTCCCCCTCCTCAACATCAACCTCAACCTGTTGCCGCCCCTTCATGGCCAGCACCGGCAACCTTCACAACGCCGCCACCGGTTATACCCTCAATTCCCACTGTTCAGTCTCTCCCTCCTCCTCTGAAAACAGAATTACCTACCTCGTCATCCATGTCCGCCATCTCTCCTCCAGTTCCCGCCGCTGGGTTTGCCGATCTCCTGTCGTCTCTACTCAAATCGGGCGTCGTTTCCGCGAATGGTACTCCCCTGGGTGCGGGATCAACTCAGGCTGAAGAAGCGGTCGACTACGAGCGGGAGACATCAAGATCATATCGCACAAACATCCTTGATCACTCTGTCCAACTAAGCACTGTCGGACTCACGCGGTACGTTACTCCCTCATCTCCGTCCCCCAAACATGCTAATTTTTCACCGCTTGCAGTTCGAAGCCACCTATGCAGTCGTTATTATATGATCGATTATCACTTCAATGCAAGCAATGTGGCATCCGCTTCCTTGATACTACTTCAGGCAAGAAGGAACTAGAAGATCATCTCGATATGCACTTCAGGCAAAATCTCAAAGCTAATCAAAACATCGGTAGAGGACACAGTCGAAGTTGGTTCATCGGAGTTGAGGTACGCTTCCCCCCATTCAACTCCTGTGATGTGATACTTACGGTGATCTTGCAGGATTGGATTCACGATGTGTCTGATATCAAAGGCAAGGGCCGTGCTGACCACCGTCCTCTCAATCCAAAAGCAGCTGCTGCTGCGGAAGCTGTCAAGCGGGATGCTGAGCTAAGGTCCCACTTCGTCGTTGTGCCACCAGGAGATGAGTCAAAAACTATCTCGTGCCCGGTCTGTAAGGAAATCCTGAGTCCTGAATTCGTCGAAGACGACGAGGAATGGGTGTGGAAGAACGCAATCAAGAAGGATGATCGGGTAAGTTCGCTTCCATCTTTTTCGTGCATCGTGCTGATGTTTCGTTTCGTATCTGCTAGATATATCATGCAACTTGTCATGCGGAGGCATCCAGTAATACCTTAGTTGCACGTTTGCGCACCGATGTATCAAGTCGGAGTCGCTCTGGTACCCCTGAGCGAGTGTTCCAACCCAAACAACAGACCCCTCCCCGGGGCCTATCCTCGCCTGAATCGAAGCTTGCCGGCATTAAGCGTAAGGTCGACGACAACGATACATTAAGTGAAACCGAAGGCACACCACGGCTCAAAAAGATGGCGTTGTCTCCTTCATAGTCCGGACTTTTTATGTTCATTTTCCATTTCGTCCTCGTTTTGTTTAATCTCCAGTTTTACGTTCGCATGGGTTCTTTTTTCATTCAACATGGCTATGTATCTGTAATAACCACACTGCATCATGACATAGACACGCAATAAGATTATTTCTTTGGATGTAAACAACCAGAGTGATTCATAAGGAAAGCTTGAACTAGTGTACATCTGGTCATTTGCGTCTCTTCTTTAACTCTCGTTCTGCTGCGAGTTGCTCCAGTCGCGCTCGTTTCTGAGGAGACGCTAATCCTGAGTAATTTGAACCATTATCGGGAGGCGTTGACGGTCCTTCATTCGTATCGGAATCCGAGTCTTTCCTAGCTGATTCTTCCGAGGTTGCTCTGATGTATGCAAATAAGAAGAATGTCTAGAGGTAAACAAACTATCATTCGATATTCGACGTACCTCCCAGTCTTGTGCTTTCCCTCGTTTTCATCGGAATGCTCGCTTCTTTCCGCCTCATCGGTGTCATCCTCCCCCCGTTCTCCCGAATCTAGAGCCTCCCAAGCTGCGGCGCATTCAAGGAGCATATCCCATCGCTGAGTTGCAGTGTATTGAACGTTCTCGGCAGTATCCCTCGGGCAACCTTTGCGACAGTGAGGGCAAGGTGTTGGATCACCTTTGGCCTCGAACAGTCCATCCAAGCATACATTACACACCAAATGTTGGCACTCAAAACTGGAAAATGTGAATGTGAAACTCAGCTGTATATCTGTGATAGATGATGAGACTCACCTTGAGGCCTCGTTGACTTGCATTTGTTCCATACATATTGGGCACTCTTCGCCCTCATCTAGCGTGTTTATTGCCATGAGGTCCGAGAACCTCCGGAGGAGCTATCAATGGCCTTAGGATCGCTGCAGTCCGGTGAATGTTACAACCACCAACCTCCCTCATCTGGTGCGCTACGTCTACCCCAAATTCACCTGCATTATCTAGTAGCTCGTCCGCGTCCTTTCGAGCCTCTCGTTGTCTGAGCTGAGAAAACTCTGTTCATTTGTGGTGGTTAGGGCAGATAATGAAGGCCTACATACTGCCTCGATCTTCTCCCTTGCTTTGACATTGGCCTACAAGAGCATTAGCGAACCTTCAGGGGGCCTCCACAGGCCTCCACCCACCCACCTTCTTAAGCGTTCGGATCTGCTTCTTCAGAGAAGGTAATTCTTTCAGATCAGGCCGGGCTTGAGCACGGCTGCGGGTCTCTGACACATGGTCTTCGAGTTCCAGTTTTTGCCGTAGTTCAGAGTTCTGTTCATGAAGGTATTTTATTTCCTTCCTCATGGACTTCACACTCTTTAAAAGGTTCTTCGCTTGATCCTATCATTGACTCCGTCACGTTAGACGGCGAAAATCTTCCGAGATGCTCGAGACTGGCCTCAACATCGTCGATGTCCTCGACCATTGCGCTATCGGCACTGGAAAACTCCGCCTCAACTTGGTTGAGTTTTGTGGCATTCCTTTTGGAGCTTCTTGTCTGCATTGCTATGTAGGCAGGATAGGTCGAGGTTCCGTGAGAGTCGCTAGTCCTTCCAGATTTCAGCAAAGGAGTGCTATTAGGAGTATACCAAATGCTCGAGTAGGTGGTCCAGAGTGTATCAGGTACCATTAGGCGCTCGGAGTCGCTCGCAGGATTCAGGTACGTCATGGTCACGAGGGAATTCGCGTGACCGCGTTCCCTTTCAACACTGACAGTGACAACAGTTCTCAGCGTCTGCCAATCAAGTTGAACCCCCTCACTCACTCGTTCTGGATGCCAGGTCCTCCCTTCTGTTGCCCTTAACCCACACATCTTATCTTTTCTATCTTTCACCCCTTTTGTCTTCTCAAGATGGCCCTTAATGGCTCGCCGCGCAAACTGGTACCCCTCCCCAGCTCTGAGGACATCAAACATCGCTCGGATCCCAGTTCTTCAAGTGTCACAAAACGCGTTTTCTTCTGTGGAGTTGTAGTTGAGGGCTCAGAGGGTGGAAGAAGGCTCCCAGAAGGTGCGCTATCGTCCTAATTGCGTCAATGTAGAGCTTGTAATCTAAATAATTCAACAGAGATTCAAGAGCTGGTTTTATCTCTTGGAGACGTCTTGGAAGGGTCAGAATCGGAAAATGGTATGCTTTCCTCGACATCGAATGGATCTTCGACGCAAACTGTAAGAGATTCGCCTGTCTATCCGCATCCACCCAAGATCTTACGCACTTGTGTTCATTCTCAGGATGGGGCAACGACCCGAAAAAGAGCCTTAACAGACACTTCAGCACTCACTTCAGCCCTGAACGAACTAGTTGCTACCGAACGTTCCTACGTGCAGCGTTTACAGATACTCAAGAAGGATTACGCAGATCCGTTGCGAAACTTTGCTCGAAGCAAAAGCACCGCTATCCTCCCGAAGTACGAAGCCACAACTTTATTCGGAAATGTCGACAACCTGTTACCGGTGAACGAAGCCTTTCTGACGGATTTGGAGAAAATGGTCGCACCGAACGGCGCCAAAACGGTGGGGGGCATAGGAGATGTTGCTCTTCGACACTTCAAAGGCCTGCGAGGATTCGAGCTGTATAAACAGTATTATGTGAAGAGAGAAGAGGCGCAGTTGATATTCGAACGTGAAGTTTCTAAGAGGTCGTCGTTTGCAGCTTATATTGACGTGCGTGTTCTACCTTTGGTGTCATTTCTCTTCTTGACACTCCTTCGAAATCAGCGTATCAAATACCAATCCTCCGACACGAAGAACAGGATAGGACTCAGAGAACTTCTGATGGACCCCGTTCAGCGTATTCCCAGATACACTCTGCTGTTCAGGTTAATGATCAAATACATGGCCACCGATGACCCTCAACGCGCCAAGCTCATGGAGGCAGATGAAATTGCCAGCAAGATAGCACAGGCGGAAACTGACGAACAAACTCAGCGAGTGTCGATATTCTACTGCCTCATAGCCAACATCGAGGGATTCCCACCGGATCTTTTCTCCAACTCTCGCAAGTTCATTGATTGTATCGACGTTGAGGAGATACCCACCGATATGCCACTGGCGTCTTCAGCCTCTGCATCGAGTTCTAATTTGAGCTCCCTCCACTGCACTCTCTTTCTTTTTGATGATAAGGTTCTGCTTGTCAAACGACCTGGAAACGGGGAGAAGAGTGGGCGCTCGCTGGCAGGGTTAGACAACCTCGACAAGGTCGCCAATTCGTTGAAACTTATCAGCAAGTCAATGAACCCACGTGCAGCAAGGTGGTCGAACTCATCCTCACATGGCGGAGGGGCTCTCCCACAGGCAAGGAGTTATTCGGTGTTCCAGCTCAAGTCTCCATCGAACGCAGCATTTGGGGAGAAGGCTCGAGTAGTGTGCGTAACCATCGTCGCACGCACAAATCTAAACCTCAATCTCAACGGTCCCAGCAGTCTCGTTTCAACTCTTCGGGCCAGGTAACGAAGGGCCAGGTCTTCAGTGAACTCGAGTTTACACTTGGACAAAAAGAGAGAGAGCTTCAATGCAACCCCGCCGATACTGTTGCTCAGAACCATGTTGCCGTCCTTCAACAGGTGCGTTGTTTTTCCCCTTGTATTCTCTGTCAAGCTCACTGACCTGTCGTTGCTTGCAGCTAAGGCGGCTTGTCGAGGCCGGCGTTTCCCAGGAGGAACTTGTTCAAATCCTCGGTCAACTTCGTTCTTTGATGCGAACAGCCACGCAACCTTCGCCGCCTCCCCCTCCTCAACATCAACCTCAACCTGTTGCCGCCCCTTCATGGCCAGCACCGGCAACCTTCACAACGCCGCCACCGGTTATACCCTCAATTCCCACTGTTCAGTCTCTCCCTCCTCCTCTGAAAACAGAATTATCTACCTCGTCATCCATGTCCGCCATCTCTCCTCCAGTTCCCGCCGCTGGGTTTGCCGATTTCCTTTCGTCTCTACTCAAATCGGGCGTCGTTTCCGCGAACGGTACTCCCCTGGGTGTGGGATCAACTCAGGCTGAAGAAGCGATCGACTATGAGCGGGAGACATCAAGATCATATTGCACGGGCATCCTTGATCACTCTGTCCAACTAAGCACTGTCGGACTCATGGGGTACGTTACTCCCTCATCTCCGTCCTGTCCATCCGTGCTAATTTTTCACCGCTTGCAGTTCGAAGCCACCTATGCAGTCGTTATTATATGATCGATTATCACTTCAATGCAAGCAACGTGGCATCCGCTTCCTTGATACTACTTCAGGCAAGAAGGAACTAGAAGATCGTCTCGACATGCACTTCAGGCAGAATCTCAAAGCTAATCAAAACATCGGTAGAAGACGCGGTCGAAGCTGGTTCATCAGAGTAAAGGTACGCTTCCCCCCGTTCAACATCTGTGATGTGATACTTACGTCGACCTGGTAGGATTGGATCCACAACGTGCCTGATGTCGTAGGCAACGGCCATGCTGACCACCGTCCCCTCAATCCAAAAGCTGCTGCTGCCGTGGAAGCCATCAAGTGGGATGCTGAGCTAAGGTCCCACTTTGTCGTCGTACCACCAGGAAACGAGTCAACAACTATCTCGTGTCCGGTCTGTAAGGAAATCCTGAGTCCTGGATTTGTCAAAGACTGCGAGAAATGGGTGTGGAAGAACGCAACCAAGAAGGATGATCGGGTAAGTTTGCTTCCATCTTTTTCACGCATCGTGCTGACGTTTTGTTTCGTATCTGCTAGATATGCCGCGCAACTTGCCATGCAGAAGCATAGTAGTACCTTAACGTCTGTGCACGAATGATACCCCTGAGCAAGTTTTCTGACCCAGACAGACCACTCCCCGGGGCCCATTGCCCTTGCCTGAATCGAAGCTTGCCGGCGGCAACAATACGTTAAATGAAAGTGAAGGCACGCCGCAACACAAAAAGATGGCATTGGCTCCTTCATAGCTCGGACTTTTCACATTTCGTTCTCCATTTCGTCCTCGTTTTGTTCATTCTCCAACTTTATGCCTGCACGGGTTCTTTTTCCATTCAATGCCGCTACTGAGCTTGGCACTGGCTCGGTTGAGAGTCAATTAAGGATCGGTTGGGAGCAAGCTGAGAGGGTCCCCGTGATTAGTAAGCACTGCGCCCTTTGGCCCGCTGCACCACCCGCCATGAGCCCCCCCCCTCTCACCCGCGCACCTTTAGCTTACTAGGGCATTAATGCAGCGGCTGCTGAGGCACGCACTTCAGCAGCTGAGTCCAGGATGTGCTGCCGCTACCTGATTGGCCACCTGCAGCCCGATGCCTCGCCCAGTGACCTGCGGGCACGCCAGCTTTTCTGGTCCGCGGCCACACCCCGCCTTCTGCCTCTGCCAGATTGCCTCGCGTTAAACAGCCCTGCTTCCACCTCGCATTAAATGGCCCTGCTTTCGCGTCACATTAAACGGCCCTGCTTCCACCTCGCCTTGAACTTCTACCCCCTCCCCCCTGGAACCCTTGGCCCTCAAACGCACGCCACGCCGGCAACAGGCACCTTACCTCCCAGGCTGCGTGCGCATGCTTTGCCCTGAACTGGGAACGCCGCGCCTTTTCACCGCTGCCAGGCAGCTATAAAGGCGCCCCTTTGCAGCCCCTTTGTAGGCTGCATCCCCTTTGCCTTTTCTGGCAAGCTATGGACACCGACAGCAGCAGTCGAGCCTCAGTAAGGCTTGCCATACAGCGCCTTGTTCGTTGCTTTCCTTCTGCAGAACGCCTTGCCAAAGCTGCTGAGGTGACCCTCGAAACCGTCTCAGTGCTCCTTGAGGAGCTCACGAGGGCCCGCCACGAGCATGCCAACGAAGAGCTTCAAAACACGGACCCAGACATGGACCTGGCAATTCTCCGGATGAAGGTAGAAGAAGAGCAACGCCACAAAGAGAGAGAGGGCCCCGTCAGCAAGAATAAAGGCGCCACGGAGCCAGGGCTTTGCTTGCAAGAGAGGTTTGTGCTCATGCCACTACCTTTTGCAGGGATTGCGTCGCTTAACTATGCCCCAGCATCAGCGGAGAGCTAGCTAGCAGGCAAGGCGGCGAAGGAGAGAAGCCTGCAAAAGTTGATGGCATGTTTGAGCCCACAGAGTGCGCCGTGCCTCAGGAAAGGTTAGCTTGCCCTTGCTCTGTTCCGCTTGAAAGATCCCCTGCTGAGCTTTGCTTGCTTGCAGAGGAAGCCTAGCATGAAAGCCACCCACGAAACGGGCCAAGCTTTCGAACGAGCCCCCAGGGACTAAATGGAGGTGTGCGCTGTTCCTCAGGCCCTGATGAAAGCTTCTGAGAGCACTAACCGCTGCCATGCACTAGCATTACACAGCAGGAAAGACGCACGCGCGAGACGCAGCCTGACTTCACTCAAGTGCCTGCAAATCTCACTGGCAAGGCGAAGAACAAGGCTCGAAACCGCATCCGGAATGCCCACCACAACGGCATTCGATTCGGAAACGAGATTGCCCAGCCAAGCTCAGGGTTCGATAGCATCGTAGCGGGCTCCAACATTGCCAGCACCTTCTGGCAAGGTGTAAACGTGAAGGCGGACTGCAGAGACGAGATCAGAAAGAAAGTCGAGGCGGGAGAAAAGTTCAACGGAATCACGCCCCTGCCTTACACCGGGTACGGACGCATCTCGACGCACTGCAGCTCCCTCTAACCCTAGCTTCTTAGAAACCGCACCTACGTGGCCGATCGCTCAGGCCTCATCTTTCTGTTCAGGTCTGCTACGAGCAAGTGGTTGATTGAGAATCTCGTTCCTAAAGTACAAGAAGCTGCGACAAAGTTTATGAACGAAGTAATCTGGCCTAGGACCGAGGACCTGGAGAAGAACTTGCGAGGGAAGCACTTCATGTGCTGTGCAGGACACGACCGGAATAACAAAAAGGTACGACTGCAGCACAGTGGTTGAAAGCAAAGCTATGTCTCACGCTGCAACCCAGGTGCCCTCCCTCAGCAGATGGCATAGAGTGAACGCAAAAGCTATTGAAACTTTTTTTGCGGAGGGCGAGCCTTTCCATACAGCCACCTGAATCGGATGCAATTTTCTGGAGAATGAGTTTCCTGGCGTGGCGGCAAGGTATAAGGAGTGCGCTAGCAACATGAAGGAGAAGTTTGGGATCAGCCCGCTGTTTGGGGGGTTTTTCTGGAATTTTTGTTTGAACGGCGTTCGCCTGGACGGACCGAACCCTGTTCCCAGGGTTTTCTGCAAGCCCCACATTGATTTCAAAAACCTTGCACTGGGCGTGTGCATGATATTTGTATACGGTGAGCCCACCAATGGCCCAGCCAACTAAGGGGCGTTTGGCTAACTGGTATATAGGTCATTTCGACCACAAAGAGAAGTGCTGGCTGGTGATCTGGGAGGCTGGCATAGCTTTGGAACTACCCATGGGTGTTTTCGTTTTGTACCCTTCTTCTCTCTTCCTCCACTTCAACGTCGATGCCAGCAGTAAGCAAAAATTCTGCCTGCCTGCGCCCTGTGCTTACCTAAAGCTTTCCAGACCTTCATTTTGCCGTGACGGATGGCGAGCAGCCAACCAAAGAGAGCTGCCGGCCCCTCAGCGAGAGCTGCCTTTGTAACGACCCCAAGAATGACCACGGTGAGAAATGGCAGCAGGCCCATGGAAGAGGATCCTTGGTATGGTTCAATCAAGCCAGCATGTTCCAGACTACAGAACTTGGATACAACACGGTGGAAGAAGCCCGGGACGCCGGCGCTAAAACAGACTGTGACCTTCAGAGCCTTCTTGATAAAGGCATATTCCCTCAGGTTCCGGTTTCTTTAGACGAGTAGATCACAGCCAGCCTGAGTTCCGAACGCTCCGCAGCACACTTTAGTTTAATCTTATCCCAAGCTTTATTTTCTTATCTGACCCTACGTCCAGCGTACGTTTGATAAGGCTGTGCTCAGCGCCAGTTAATTTCAACGGTAAGCAATCGTGGGCTCGGACTCGTGCTCAACGCACGTTTAGTGAGAAAGCGACGTGCAGCCACTCTTCCCCGCTGTTTTAAACAACTTGGCTTTGCCTTCACCTACACCCTCGCCTTTCTGTGCTTCTGCCACGCAACGGTGCCCATTAACAAAGAAACGACAGACGCACTGGCTTGCCAAAAAGAGCAAGGTGTACAGAGCACCCCTGCGGGTGACTGCTCTGACATGACGCTCAAACCTCTTGCTACTTCACTACCTTTAGAGGTAGCTGCTGCAATAATAAAGGAGACTTTTGACCTTGTGGGCTTTACCAAGGGACTACAGCTGCTGAACGTATGCCGTGCTATACACCGCTAGTACGCACCTGCATTATTTTGAACCCTCCTTCCGCAAATACTGACCGGCACCTAGTTTGGCACCTGCAACGTACCGTAATCTATTTTTGGTGGATCAGGAAGCATGCGCACGCCTCGCCCAAAACCTTTCAGCCTTTCCTGCCTACCGCCAATTCGTTCGTCGCATCTACGTTAGGATCGATCGCCCTCGGAGCGGCTTGACGTGCCTTCCACATTTTCTCTGCAGCTCATCTTTCTCCACTCCCTTACCAGAGACACCCGAGCCTAACCGCCGCAACCCAGCCAACCTATTGAGGGCGCTCAACGCGTGCCGTAGTGCCGTGCAAGAGCTGGTGGTGGAAGGGTTCTGCTGCTCTGTCGAGTTTGGACGAGTCTTCACAGACCACTGCTTCCCCGCCATGTCCTCTCTTGAGGCTCCACTTTGCGTCTTTTCTGCCAACGCAAAAGTGAGGTCAACAGCAGTTATCGACAAGCTTGCTGACCCATATTCCAACGTCACTCCAAATTGGAGCTCGCTGTCATCTGTCAGGCTCTTTATTGATCAAGAGATTTACGATGCCATTTTTCTGTACCACACGCGTACCAAGCAAGTGGACTTTACGGGTTTCTCCCGCCTTACCTCGCTCTGTTTGGTTTTTGGCGCCACCATGAATGTAGAAGACGTGCAGAGGGTCTTGCTGTTCTGCCGGGTCAGTGAACAGCTGCGGTCCTTTGTCATAGAGTGGGGTCAAGGTTTGCACATACCCTACCCGCTCGAAAACTTGGCTCATTGGAGGTTTGATGACCGGGTGGCTGTGGTTATGAAGGTTGACCCGGAGAAGCTTGCTGCCGAGCACGCAAGCCACATACCAGAAGAGTGCAGGGCCTTGTTGCAGGGACTGGTTTGGGTAGTAGATGGGGGCAGCTGGGTGGATTTGGAGAAAAGGAGAACTGACAACGCGGAAGTCAGATTGCCTCGCTTGAGGCACAGGTGCCAGCACGTTGTTGTCCCACGAGGTTATTCTTGGCCGGGTTACGCTTCTTAAACTCTCGGCAGTTTTGTGCTTGCAGTTAAAGTTGTTGTGTAACGGTTCAATTCGTACTTTTCATCGATCAATTGGCTTGCAGAGGAAAGGAAGGTTGCTACCTAGCCAGAGCTGCAGCCACGGCTCATAAGTTGGCAAGTTGATTCACAACCGGGACAGACGACAGACGCGAAATGGGGGGTGCAGGATGTGGATTGCTATGATAATAGTTCAGCTCCAATGATTGCAGCGAGGCTGCAGAGAGCTCATGAACTTGAGACAAGATGAGGCTAGGTGCCATGGAACAGTATGTTAATTTAGAAGGCAAAGGGGTAAGTAAGATAGACCGTGAGAAGGGGAGTAACGAGTAAAGCAACAGGCAAGGATACAAAAGATGCAGGGGGGTTGAGAAACAAAAGGTAGGAACTAGAGGGCCAAGGATGATGGCCCTAGGGTTCAAAAGTGAATGAAGAGGAGTCGGAGGAGGAGGCAGGCACAATTGAAATAGGATAGGTCGGTGTTGAAGGAAGAGTAGAAAGCACAGGTCCCGGGGGATTCCCAAATGAGCCAGGCTCATTATGAATTGTATCTACCGGTGCATGGCCGTTGGGGGAGGCCGGGACACCGGATCGTGTATGAATTGTATCTATCGGTGAGGAAGGAGATAAAGGTGTTTCCCCCAAAGCCTGCAGCACAGAGGCATTCCCAGACACCGCTGGCAAGGAGAGGGTAGCTGTGGGAGTTCGAGCGATGATGAGAAGGAAACGTGATGATCGCTTGGCAATAGACGACCCAGTGCCGTGCTCTTGGATGAACCTCTCGGTGATGGCATCCTGAAGATTAAGTGCAGGAATGAATTCACGTACTTCCGATACGTTTCCATCTAGACTGAGCTCTCCTCCGTTTCCGATCAGCCTATATCCGCCCCCTTCTGCGAGTGACAGGTTCTGGTCGGGGATCTGGAACGCGGTGGCAAAGGTGATGAAGAACTTGCCAGCTCCAAAGAGCTCTTTCTCGACATGCCCCTGCTGCACCACGCCGTTAGAATCTGTACTTCGCATTGCTTCACATAACAATAACGTGCAAGGTTACTGTTGCTTGTTTATTACCCAGAGCGAGCTTACGCAGAGATACAAGCACTTACTGAAATCATATAAGGGCCCCTCATAAGGTGCTACGGCCCTGTCCATCCAGGCCGCCGTCTCATCGCTCTGAGTTGCTTCTGGAAGCACCTGAGGTGCTTCTTCGAGAGAATCTTCTTGTAGGAGCCCAACCTCTGGACCAAACAGCACGGAGCCGGCTCCTACATGCGGCGACGATGGGCCGAAAACAGGTGTCTTTGTCGAGGAGTGCGATAGAGCAGTCGGCGAGATTGGAAGGGCAGACTCTGTACTGCTGCTGTAGCCAGCCTGCATGGAAACAGGAGCAGTGGGGATGATGGAGGGCAGGAAGATCCCCCGGAATGTTCCTGGGGTATCAACAGATTGCGTCGAGGATCTTAAATTGTTTTCCTGGTCAGAGTTAAACTGCCCGTAGTCGAAATAAGGGGAGCCCTCTTCAGGTTTTGACGAAGAGCTTCCACTTTCTGGAAGTGGACGCATGCCTGAAGGCATCAAAAAAATAGGACAATAATCTCAGAAGTCGAGGAGAGAAAAAGAAGGAGGTGCACTCGGTGGGTGTTTGGGTAAGAAAGAAACGCTGCCCAAATTCATCCTTGTTTGATTGTGTACGTCAGATCACGTACGCGATATTGAGGCCGCTGTTCAATTGTATGAGAGGGCTCAAAAGAGGCCTGAAGACAGGCCTTCCTCAAGCCATGAAACTCACTTGTACGTGGTCAAATACTGGATTTATTTCATGCCCCTATTGGCTGAGGTGGTCTTCAAGAAGATAAACTAGAGTGCACGGATTGCTACCAACATACATACGGGAGCATGCCGCCGCATTAGCACCGCTGTGAGTTTCGGGCCATGCCCGTAGACCTCGCTCAGTAAAACAGAGGTCTGTTGGCCATTTGGCTCACTCAAAATGAGAGGAAACCCTTGGGTGGCTGAGAAGAAGTAAGAACAAGCCCTCACCTGACCTGCTTTCCCAAAAAGGAGAAATTCCCAGGGCATTACCCAGGAAAATCGATCACATTAGGGCATATTCGCAAACCGTTCCCAGGCAGATGGGAAAAAAAAATTTCGGACATTTCCGATGAGCCGTAAATTAGATTCCCACTCCCAGTGGTATGACGTTGTCAGTGCTGCGCGGGCCCTTTCCACCATGCCAACCGACCGCAAGCAAAAACTCGCCGCCGTACTCACTGGTGCTCCCCCCCTATGACTGGAAAACAGAACTGGAAGATGTAAGGGAAGACTTAATCGCAGGGTCAGTAGGTTCAAACGTCAGATTTCACTACACAACAGGTCAAGTGGTGCGAAAATCAACCAACGTGATGATGACAAATTTTTCCTCGGACTTCTCCGAGCTGCCCTTCAGTCTGCTTGGAGAGCACTTGCGAATATGCCCTATTGGGGTTGTCATCGATTTCTGCTGCTAGCCATGAGCGGGTCGGCCACAAACCCTCTTTTGAACTCATTCCGACAGCGACATGAAGAGTTTCTTGAAACTATCAAGATGGCGCAAGATTTGGATGACTCAGAGTTGTTTTTACTTCAGCTTCTGGGAGATAACATGGAGGACTTTCAGGGGACGGTAGAAGAGGCAAGCTCTTGCTCTCCATCACTATCAACTAAGCATGCTCATCAGCCACTAAAGAATCGAGCAGCCTTTCCAGATCAGGCAGAGTGGCAGCTGCTTCGAACCAACCTTCAAGTCATGTTACTGGATATCAGACAGATGTATAAGCGTGCAGCAGAATCAAGCCACCACGGAAGACCTATTGTGGTGGAGACGGTCTCGGATGGAGGAAGAGGGAGGCCTAGAACCGTGATCAACAGGGATTTCCTGGCTTGGGCTTACACCCAGCGCACAACAGCTGGTATTGCTCACTTTCTAAATCTCAGCGCGCGAACAGTCCGCAGGGCACTCTTACAGTACGGGATTGTCAAACCAGGAAACTATCCATTTCCAGAACAAGTTCAGGGGCATGTTCCGGATGAGGAGAACGTAGCTGAGCTGCCAGAGCCAGATGAGGACTTCCTGGACATTGAACCTCCAACCGAGGCTGCAACGCAGTCAGCCCCTTCTTCCGCTTCCTCAGGCTATCTCTCCCTCCTTTCCGATGAGGCCCTAGATGTCACTCTTATTGATCTACGCAATCACTTCCCAAAAGCTGGAGTTAAAACTCTACAGGGCATGCTCCGGAACGTGGGCCACATTGTCCAACACGAACGGATTCGACAGTCTTTGATTCGGATTGACCCAGTGCACCGGGTGTTCGATCGGGTTAGGATCAAGCGTCGTAAGTATACTGTTCCTGGCCCAAACTTTTTGTGGCACCACGACGGGCACCATGGTAAGTTCTGTCTAAGTACAAGCACAGCACGGGACCTAATCACTTTTCTCAGCCTTAATCCGCTGGGGAATCGTCATCCACGGCTTCATTGATGGTTACACACGACTGATTACCGGCTTACGTGCCAGCAACAGCAACTCTTCCTCCACAGTTTTACTTCTGTTCTGGGCTGCCTGTGCCATATATGGCGTGCTGGACCGATTGCGTGGCGACCACGGGGTTGAAAATGTTTGGGTTGCCGCTTTCATGGAGTTTGCTCGAGGGCATGGCAGGGGCTCTTATCTTTGGGGAAGGTGAGGGACTAACGGATGCCTTCCTTACGCTACTCAGCCTTTCAATAGATCTGTTCATAACACAAGAATCGAGCGCTTGTGGGTTGACGTGCGGGCAAACGTTTCTTCAACCTGGGACACCCGGTTCACCGACTTGGAGATCAATTGTGGGTTGGAATACCAGAATACCAATCACAAATGGCTTCTCCAGCACCTATTCCTCGACATCATTAACGAAGAAATGACATTTTGGTACAACTCTTGGAATCAGCACAAGATTGCCATCAAGGGTGGTCCGAGCCGCAGCCCCGAAGAGATGTTTGGGTTTGATATGCTGGCACGTGGCATTCGAGGCGACAGTTTACAGAATTACCCTATGACCGAAGAAGAACTGGAGCTGTTTGGCGTGGACTGGGAGGGACTTCATGACGAAAAGATCCTCCGTGACCTGAGAAAGAACTACACTGACGACGAGTTCTCCTCTTGGATAGGCCAACGCGGACCACCACCAAAAACCAACAAAGTTTCCGTTGATCCCCCACCGTCACTCCTAGATGAGGAGGAGGTGGCAGCTCTCATTCATCACTTGGAGCTCCTTCCCCGTAGCTCTCAGCAAGAGCACGTTCGATCACTGTGGATTCACGGACTGGCCTTTGCACGTGGTTTAAGGCCTGATGATTTCTAGTGACTACTCGCAACACGCCTACCATCCCGACACTGCTTTTGTACATGTTCTATGAAGGCCCCTTACTCCTTAGTTTAGGTTCTACAATCTTGCTCAATTCCCCATGCTTCCCCTGGCATAGTCATCTAAATGTATGTTTACGTTGGTCCAAGGGGCTCCAGATCTGACAGATCTCCACACCTGAAGTCTCGCGTAGCAGTCTGATGAGCGCGTGCCAAGCGCTCTGGCCGAGGATGCCGGTGCTTATCAATCACCGTCCAGTGCCATCAATTTGGATGATCCATACCATTCTCCCTTCCCCCAACTCCCACCATCCTGCGACGATAGAAATTCAGAGACAGGTTGATTGTACCAAAACTACGTACTGCTTATGCTAAGATACCTCAACCCAAACGCAGAAGTCGCTTGGGAATTAATGACGCGCTATCGAGGCAGACACGCGTCGCAGTTGAGTGGCGAGAATGAATATAATAATGTGACATGAGTCATCCCCAAGCCGTGCTCAAGCCGGTATCCATCAGACTGCCACGCGAGACTCCAGGTGGAGATCTGTCAGATCTGGAGCCCCTTGTGTTGGTTCCTCAGAGATAGTTTTTGAATCAGCGCCTAATTGAAGCTAACCAAGGAGCCAGAAGTCCAACTCCAAGACCTCAGGCCTCAGTGGCTAACAACCCTAAACCCCTGCAAGCAGACGAACGTTCTTGTCAACGGGAGGCTAGCAGGTTCAACTTTTTGCCGACAGCACTCCCTCAACTACCCACGCTGACTCCCAAACAACCTAGCCTTGCACTTCAGACCCTTATAGCAAGGCTCTCAGTCCCCTATGTCAGTATGCTGGAAAGCCTTGCTTCCACTGCAATGCGCATTCTCGCCTTGTACCGAGGCGCATAGCAGGCCTCCGTTGAACCAACACCGGTCTCTTCACCGCGCTGTCCGGTACCTGAGAGCTCAAGCACGTATGCTAGGTATTCCTTTGCCTAGAAGAGGCCGCCGAGTCTTCGCGGCAACGCCAGAGGTCGGGGGAGGAAGGGCAAAGCCAGTGCAGGCCGGACACTCAAAGCCGATGGCCAAGGGTTTTGAACACGCGGACGTCCAACAGCGGACGATTCATTCACCGCGTGACCCAATACTGCACGGTTTCCTAAACATCGGACATTTTTGACCGAATAATGTGCCCATAACATATTCTATGCCATGGTTGTCAACATTCAGGCTTGGAGAGCTCAATAAGGAGCCTTTGATTCCACCCATTGACTCTGACGTGAGCCTCGGATGAACAAGAATTCCCGCTGCCAAACGACCAAGGCCTTTTGAGTGCCGACGGTATACGCCCACTACTTATAAACCCACCACCCACCCACTCTGGATTGTGCATCATGTACCCAAAGGTCGTCGCGTTAGCCACAGAGTGAGTTTCTTTTGACACCCCTTCCTATCCAAATCGCTAACTGTTTTCAAAGCTGGTGTATCTTCTCAGGAAACCTTGACAAGAACACCTGGGGAAAGGGACCTGGAGCCCGCCCAAAGATCGAAGATAACATCCACCGGGTGAACGATCATCTAGTCCGGGACCGAACGTAAGTTTCTCGTGTACCTTACATGCCATCATTCTCTTCGTGACCGACAACCTT
>JANHQD010000964.1:0-12189 GCA_024721195.1 Marasmius sp. AFHP31
ACAAAAAAGACAAAGTCAACCAAAGACTCCGATAACGCGAACAACGGTGTCTGATAAGGTATCTCGATGAAAGAGGGGATTGACAATGGTGGTTGTGGTTCAGGTTCTGAGCCGTGGGAACTACTCCGATTTCTCTTTCCTTTGTCATGCATTGACAACGACAACGCGCAGAACGTTACAGTAACTCAGATGAGCTATCAGTGGTTCAGCTCGGGGACAATATTGATGAGTCATACTAATACAACAGGACCTTTCGTCTAGACCCTTAGCAGGTCCCGCCAGTGCTATCTAGCGAGCACTGCTCAGAGACTCGGCGGTTGACGCTCATTTTGCAGTTTTACTATGGTACTTATTTCGAGCTATATCTTATCAGGCGAAATATATGTACATAGCTGCTTCTGCTGTCCAGCAGCGCAGGCGCTTGAGAGCAACAAAAATGAAGTTTGCTTGGAATCTCTTTGTGCAGCCGATTTTACCGTCGGTTGGGAGTCGATCATATTGATATAGATATTCTATAGAACACCTGGGCGCTTTCTTGGAGCTCTGTAGCTTTGCCGCATCACACTGATCATGACAGAAGGTATCACGAACGAATGCGGTACGGAGTCTCTGGAATTTGGATAAAGAGTGGGTGATAGCCGGGAGTGCTATGGTACAAACAAGGGCTACAATACATCATGCTAAAGGAAGCCTGAAGGTACTTAACCAGAACGTGGATCTCAAGAGATGTCTGGGAAGACATTTACACGGAAGGAAAGTTGTGTTCAGGCTACACGGATTTTGCCGTTCACGAGGAAGCTTTAATGCAATCGATAGTCAGTCGGAGTCCCGCATATCCAAAACACCGCAAAGACTCAAGCGTCGTCTCAGAGTCCTCTCCGCCCATCACGATTACATTCGCCGACCTGAGGCATTCCACCCCAATATCCCTTGCCCGCGTTGGATCGGGTATCCATCGCGATGATACGGTCGCTAAAAGACTCTGCTCAGGCAGGTTTTGTGCGTGCAGCTTGACCGTGAAATTGGCGAGGAGGGGAAGGAGCAAAGTTCCCGGTGGTTCGAGTTTGTAACCTTCCTGTCTGACTACGAGACGTTGCAAGAACCTGTCGGTTACAATTCTGTTCATGTTGTGAGGTGGGTCTGTGGTTGCTGAGCCGGGGAACTCGAGCTCCTCGATCTGAAGAGAAGTAAGTTGCGGCATGGTTTGGAGAAGGGCGATAGTCTGTTCGTCGGTGATTGGAAGCGATTTAAGGCATATGGCTGTCAAAGAACAACCAGATCGTGACAGAAAATCCATAGTGGTTGCCGCTTCCCAGACAGGCCAGTGCTGGATCACATCCTTGCGGAAGGCTTCCCGGGAAGAAAAGGTGAGTGATGTTAACCCCGGAAGCGTCATATGCATCATGAGAGTGTCATGATCTGATTGGCTTTGAAGACTGAGCCATAAGGTTTCGATTGTGTTAGAGACCAAGTGTTCTGGGCCTTCCGCATTCACAACGATATGGTGGAGACGGAGTTCCTGCAGTTGCTGGAACAAGCGCAAGAAAGCTAGGCACTTCGCAGACCACTGCCTGAAGATGGTCAAACGAGTTATCTGGTGGTGCGGAAGACGTATGTCTGACATAAAGGACGTCTCTACGTCAAGAGTTCGGAGGGAGGTAGCGACATCAAAAACTCCGCTGAAGATATCGGGGTTGGTGACGGGGCCGTCCGCCTTGCTTTCAGATTTCTGGCGTATCTGTAGGTATTGTAGTAGTGGGAAGTCTTGACCTCGAAGATTCAGAAAGAGGTGATTTGGAAGGGTGATGTGTGCGGGAAGGGAAAAGGAGACGCTTCGCCAGCGTGCACAGCTACGTGACATCGCGTCAAATACACTCGCAATCCACTCGTTAGTTCCACTTTCATCGGCAGGAAAAGCGCAGGTGATGTCCAGCGGGCAGGCTTTGGAACGTTCCATGAATAACGTTATCGATGAAACCAAATGGTCCGCTTTCTCCTTCCAGGTACCGAGATCGATTTCTAGGAACGACCATAACCTCGGTGTGGTCAGAACAACATTTCGCCAACGACCGCAAATCGTCGAGAGAAGTATGACGGCAAGGGAAGAAGATGGGGTCAGCTTGTTTCCCTCACAGGCGTACACGAAAATGTCGGCAAGAGTTTCGGTAGGCAGTCGATGGATAGGAGAGAGAAGTGAACGACATTGTTTCAAACGGTCCTCCAGGTTCGATTTCTTATTCTCCAGTAAGTAAATGGAGGTTTTCAAACGGTTAATTTCCGCTCGACATTCCTTCAGCTCCGTCTCTGTGTCCAACAGGAACTGGGATATGATCGGTCGGTTGGAGGGGGTGACCGTATTGCGAAAAAAGCCTCGTATGTCCGACAGAGTTGGCTTCGCTGTCACTGAGCTGAAAACGCCAGGGGATGATGATGAAGTATTCATTCTTATCTACGTTGATGAGAGCTCGAAGGTAGTGTTGGATCTTGATACTCACTGGTGTATCGTACAAACACAAAAAGTCACCCGGGACTTCAATAACGCGAGCAACTATGAACGAGCTTGGTAGTCCAGATTGACGATACCCAGTGGTGGTTGCAGTTCACGCTCAAATCCCACCGCGTGGTAACTACTCTCCTAATTTGCCCTGCCGGTGCGACGACTGCTCGCGGGGCTCAGACGAACATGGTCCATCAACGTTAAACTTGGAGACGATATACATCCGTTATGAACAACCGAGGCCTTTCACCGACAGGCCTTCCCGGAGAGACACTGAAGTTATGGAGTGGCGCACGTCAGAATATTTTAAAGCTGCATTTTATCAGGCTGTAATGTGAGCTTATTGAAGTTACAGCGGCCCGTTAGGCTGTCTAACGATACAGGCGTTTGATTAGGTTTCGCTCTGAGATGTAACGGAATAAGCAGTCACAGCAGGACACAAAGTCTCTTGAGCTTTCCTGCTATTCAAGAAACCATTTCTGAGCATATCGATCCCTAGTGCCACACGGGCTAGACGCAGTTGTGTGCGGAAGCACACGAAGGTAGTGCTAAGGTGAGCCCGAGGTCTCCCCAGGAGTGACACAATTCAAAGATGAAATATAGATGCTTTCTAAGGTTCCAAAACTAGGAGCGTTTGGCTGGCGGTGGGGAGTCGCAGCCGGCCAGAAATTGAAGACAATGATCGCACGACGGAGGCAGCGGAAACTCGAAGTTCAGAACCTCATCGCTCATCAAGTCGGTAAGTCGGTATCACGATGTGAGCCAATAGGTCGTTCAAATTTCCTGGGACGATTGACAGAGATGATGGAGGTTTGAGAACAAGGGGGCAGTGACATACATCACATCTGTCACTTGGGTTTTCGCTTGCATCATGTCACGCTCCTTCCTTTGCTCTCTGATGCGGACGCTGAGCACCAAATATTGAAATCGATCCTTTGCCATTCTCTCCTCCTCCATGTCTTCCAGATCTGTTTCTGGCGGTAACGCAGGTTCTACCTCCTCAAGCTCCAGGCAACGCGAATCCAGTAGGAGCGAACGCAGTAAAAGCGGAACAAGTGTATGTCGTACCACCGTTATTCTCATATTAGACGCTGAAAGCAGTCACCGCTTACTCGCATTGGAATTTCTCTAGCCTGCTGTCGAATCGGCTGTTACACGACTTCTTGTATCTATCAAAAAGCTACTGGAAGCTTTAACAGAATGGAGTAATCTCAAGATGGACGAGAACCAAGTCAGTGATGTATACGTGCAGTTGGGGAATAATTTCAATGCTGCCGTGGCGGCTTTTGGTGCGTTCAACATTGACATGAGGTGCGTTTGAATACTTTCTATACGTTGCTGTCGTGAACTCAGCAAACCAAATTGTTTATTCTCGCAGCGAACTCATGTCAGTTCCTGACGACCTGAGGCAGGTCCTGGAACAATGCCTTTCAGAAGATGCGACGTCCGAAAACCTCGAGATCTACCTCCCTACCGTTCGTAGCATAATCACCAACCTGTTACAAGGCCTACGTGGAAAACAATCGATATATCGTCGGCTAGTGTCAGATCACAAGCATCGTTCCGAATCTGGGCATCAAAGATCCGAGAGTAGCAGACTTTCACGGTCGTCTAAACGCGATACTCAACGCAGTCAGTCTTCTCGGGCAGGAGGAGAGGATGAGAGGGACGGCGCGGGCTCTACTCGCCGGAGTACTCATTCCAGACGAAGGGAGACAGGGTCGTCATCAAATGCCCTGCCGGAGGAACCGTTTATCGGAGGATTTTCCCCTCGTATCGCGTCGGGTCCTACGCCGGATCCTAACGAAATGTCTCCAGATATGCCTAACCCTTACGAACCGAAGCACGCGTCCAGTCCTCCCCCAGCCGGCCAGGATGCTAATTCACTTTCGCCTCCGCCTCCGACCAGCACGTCCCTAGATGGGTTCAACGCGCAACCAACCGTGCCTGCCAGTGTTAAACGTTACTCATTAGTAGACAGACCGGGAGTTCCGCCAAGCGTAGTCGTTGAACCCTCTAGCCCAAAACCAGATTATGCTCAAGAACCACAGCAACGGAACGAGCCTGCATCCCCACCCGAGACTCCTGGCTCTGAAATTGCACAACCAGAACCTCCACTCGACACTCCCCCCATGGACGTCTCACAAGCCCCAGCTATGGCCAGCTCTTTGGCCGCACTCAAACGTAGCGAAACGCTCGAGCGGAGAGCCTCGAAGCGGTTCTCGACCTACAACATATCGAAGATTACAGGTGGTAGCAGTCGAGGCGCGTCCCAGCGGCAGTCTAATAACCGACGGTCGATGGCTGTCGGTTCGACTTTGACGCCAGGGGAGTTGGCTGTTCTCACTGAAGTTGACGATGAGGAGGCCACCGGCCACAGACCTGCGCGAGATGATTCGCGATCTCGCAGTCGCCCCGAGACACCCGACCGACCACCCCCTGTTCCTCCGCTACCTGCGACTCCCGTGCGGACACCTGAGCCTCCACCTATCAGTCCTGAACCCACAATAACCAGGACTGAGGCGAAAGCGCTGCCAGAGATCAAGGAACCTCACCTAGATGGGAAGATCACGGTGTTCTTGCAGTTGGGGAGGGAGGTGAAGAAGGTGCCGATTGAACCTGGATTGTCGATGTCATCGTTGAGGATACTGTTTGTGGACAAGTTTTCCTATAACCCAGGATTGGAGAAGTTTCCTGCGATATACATACGGGATCCGTCGAGCGGGGTACAGTACGAGTTGGAAGATGTGGATGAGGTGAAAGAAAAATGTCTACTTTCGCTGAATATTGAGCGTGCGTCGACTTTCACATTTTTCGAGTACCTTGTAGGACTAACATATTCTCTCTTCTCCAGCTCTGGATCAGATAAAGCAACACATCGATTCTCAGATTTCGAGTCTATCCAAAGACTTGAAGGAGCTTAAACAAGCTGTCTCGACCAATAACCGACAATCCTCCCATCTCTCACCTATCATCACCTCCCCTTTGGCCGAGAGCTCCCCTGCCCCTGGGATGGTTCGACCTACCGACCGACAATTCCAAAACGTCGCGCGGCGTCTTTCGAAATTCGTCGGAAACACTTCTAGCAACGCTAATGGCGCTGCCCCGAGCATCCCATCTCCCGTCACACAACAAACCACGGGCGGAACCCTCCAACCCCAAATGACAGGCGGTTCTATCCTTTCCGATTATTCGACGCGTGTCGTCAGCGATCTCAAGTTACAATTTGACGAAGTCCAGAATCTGCGACGCGATCTCGGTATCATGCGACAGCTCTACACCGAATTCATGAAACAGACGAAAGACTCGTTGAACACCCTTCGCTCGCAGACCACTTCTGTCAAAGCGCTCGCCAATTCTCAAGTCGGTGGCGCCCGGGCGTACATTGATTCCGGGAAGCAGAAACTCGATTTGAGGACTCAGAACGTCCTAACCGATGTGGAGAAACTCCAGGATACGGTTGAGAGTCTCAAGGACGACGTGCTCAAACGACATGTCAGCCCGAAAGCGATGCAGCTCAAGACGATTAAGAAGGATTTGGATACCGTTAATACCGAGTTGGAGAGCTTGAAGGAGCATGTGAATACAGTCATGCCGATGTGGAAGAAGACGTGGGCTGAGGAGCTTGCGAACATTGTCGAGGAGCAGCACTTCATGACGCATCAAGAAGAGTTCCTGGGTGATTTGATTGAGGACTATCGTGCTGTTGTGGAGGTGTTCGGGCATGTCGAGCAGGTTGTTCAACTTCGTGGGACAGGGTCAGGGAAACGTATAGGGAATGGGAGAGGATTCAGACCTCCACCACCTGAGGAAGGGAATGGGGGTTTGAGCAATGTGATGTTGGAAATCAAGGGAGCGAACGTTGACCCAGAGAAGAGGATGAAGGCGATTGAGGCTAGTCAGAAGAGTAGGCAGAAGGAGTTGGAGAGCCGGTCGGATGAGTTACAGCAGGAGCTTACGGACTTTGTGAGCCAGAAGAAGCTAAAGATGACGGGAGGGGCGGAGGAGGCAGAGCGGGTGAGGCAGAAGAGGAATGATATGACGCTCAAAGCCATGTTCAATGCCAACGGCGCGGGGAATGCCAGTGCGGATGAGATGGGCGGGTTGACTTGACGGACTTCGTAGTTGATAATGACAATGGACAGGCTCTCGCTCTAAACCCACGTTCTTTTTGTTGCATAAGTTATCCTCATTCTATCTGTTTTGGTTCATTTACTTTCGTTCAAGCAGCTGTCGTTAAGGAGCTATACATATGCACATTCTCTTTTGTTCTGGGTCCGATTACTTTAGGAATATACCGAGATATCGTGTACAACTATACATAGTTTCGTTTACATTAATCGCTCCATTTTTGCCTTTACCTCCACTTGTCATTCTTTCTTGTTGTTAGCCCTTCATGGTGGTAAGCTTGAGCCTAACGAAACAGATGTTATACTTGACTCGAGCCACGAAAATCTAGACGATAACACCCACCGTTTCGTGCGACCTACAGAGCTGTTCCAATAGCAGTAGAATCCGAGCCTATGCCGTCTTCTGAGTTCATCTCCATCTCCACATCCACATACGAGTCGCTTCGCAAAGACGTGTAGTCAACACCGAGTCGTTCCTGGGGTTCTTGGTCTTCAAGAAGTGGTGCGTTGTTATTACTACCAGATGAGGTCTTCGACTTTCGAATATATCGACCGCGGGTACGTAGCGGATTGACGAGACGACCTAGCCACCGTCCAGGACTCCTAGATACGTTCTTATGTGAGTGCCCGTAAACCAGGCATGAAAATCAGGAATCCATACGTCCCAGCCCTCTGCTTCCTCGGCGAAGCTGGCGGTGAGCCCGGCCCCGCCTTATGACTCTGAGTTTGTCCAGGGAGTTTGACGAGCCTTGGGGTGAGAATTATGTATGAGAGATTGATGCTGAATGGCAGAGACATCTTGGAGGGGGTCGGTATCTTCGTCTTCGCTGAAGCAGACGGGGGTTTAATGAAGGTGACAGAGGTAGCGAGAAGAGAGGCAATCTGCCTCGAGGCTGCTGCATAGCTAGTTTGCACGAAACGAAGAAGTCCCGGATTACGTCCTTGGCTTCTCGACCTCAGCTTGAGTATTACCATCACCTTTCACGGTCAAGGCGGTAGCTAGTGGTCGCAAGAAGAAGTCGCATTTAGTCGAAGCCAGATACAGAGGATCTCATTATATATTTTTTGCCAGGCCTCTCGCTGAGAGATGATGAAAGGGCAAGTGTAAGGTCAAGCTTGAAGTTGAACGTTTGAACGTTGAAGTTGGTCGGACTTGTAGCTTGAGCGCTCGAGCCGGCGCTTGACATGTCTATTCTCATCGACTTGAGGGCAGGTAATCTAGGCAGATCATGCATTCATGCGAGCGCTTCTGAGCCTAAGTCCTACCACGCTCAACACACCATCATGACCTCCAGTCGTGTTTCTGAGATCGCGAATCTCTTTCGGAGCACTGTCACCAGTTCAGATCGTCAGATCGTCTCGCAATATCTACGAGACACTGAACGAGAGATCCGTGAATGCGACGCCGAAATGAACAAGCTACGCACCATTATGCATGCATTGGAGAACAGGAGGAAGGGATTGAAGAATGCTGCGGAGAGATGCACGTCATTATTGTCGCCCATTCGTCGATTGCCAGCGGAAGTTCTCGTAGACATTTTTTCATTCACTGGTCCATGGAATCAGATCAGGCCTTCCTCTCCTCCCAGCACTCTCCGCTTGTCCATGGTATGTGGACAGTGGCGTACAATCGTGCTGTCGACATCCAGCCTGTGGTCCCCGATCGAAATTCCCTTCATTAAGTGGAGGGACAGATTGCCCGCTCTGGAACGTCTGGTTCAGTTGTTCATGGAGTGGTCGGCAATCCATCCACTGTATCTTCGGCTTGACTTCAATCAGGCCGGCTCCGCAGCCAATGTGGAGATGCGGATTTCTTCGATAATGGCCGTTCTTGCGGGGAACTGCGAGCGGTGGAAAGATGTACAGCTCCGCGATTCCTCAGACAACTCTACTTACCTCGACCTGTTCTCGGGGGAAGCATGGGCTTTTCCTCAACTCGAACGTGTTGACATCAACAACCTCCTTGCACCCAGACCCTACACCCCGTTGTTGAAACTTTTCAAAAATAGTCCATCCCTTCACGCCCTCACCTTGGCCGGTCTCCGTATCTTGGACAATAACGACCGTTTCAACCTCCCGTGGAGTAAAATCAAGTCGCTGACGATAACGTCTGGACCTGAAGTAACGTCGTTTTTGTCCCGGTTCCCCAACCTAGAGAGACTTTTCCTCCGGGTTCAGATCTTCAGAGGAAGCCCTGTCCACCATACTTCACAAACGATAAAATCTTTGACCATCATGAGTAACTTGAATCGGACGGAAATATTGAGTTATCTCTCCCTTCCCAAATTGATATCTCTGTCAATCATCGGACTCCGCATATTCATGGCTCTGGGAATCATCGGACTCCGTGACGCACCCACAATTGGGAGAGAGGAGGTCATTACGGATTTTCTGGCACGATCGGGTTGTTCTCTCGCCTCCCTCCATCTCAAGGAGGTTACCCTGCGAGACCTACAGGTCACAGCACTCCTGGAGGTCATCCCCACCCTTAAGAACCTCGAGATCGTGGAACGACGCGATATGCCACCGGAGGACTATCTCATCACCGGGACGTTCCTCCGTCGTTTCATTATAGCCCATGAACCTACGCCCCTGCGCCAGGGTTCCAACTTCTTACCTCATTTGACTACCGTCGTGTTTGACATTATGCAGAAGGACGAGGTGGTCGAAGAAGATTTTTTCGACTTGGTTTCCTCACGTTGGATTCCAGATGCGGATCGGGCGCAGGAAATTGGGGTGGAATGTTTACGTTCGGTTCGTATCACCCTCTCATGTACTAATGCTGGGGAAAATCTGGATCTCAGTGCTAGTGAAGGTGGGCTGAGCCTCCAATCCCTAGAGTGCTTTAGGGATGCGGGGCTGAGACTGCAGGCGACTCGCAAGATTGCTGGACCCGTTCTCACAACTGAGTAACCCTCTTGGGAACTCGCAATATCTGCTTTCTTCCTTTCCTATGTCTACTTTCTCAGATCTATCCCAGGCCCGTCTTTTTCCTATCCATAGCCCCCTAATATATATTGATAAAGCCAGTCCCCCGGTGGGACATTCCGATGTTCGTCGATTTGAGAATGGTAAGCAACATTAACATGAGCTCCAGCAGAGTGGTCACCTGCTGGTCTCGCAATGGGACCTCAGACAGAGAGGAAGGTAAGAGAATAGGCTGAGCGCGTCAAAAGGCCCGCAACGCCGAATAGCTGATTTCGATTGGATTTCATTGTGGTTTTCAGACCTCGAGGGGTTCAGGGCGAGGTGAGGAGGGTCGAGTAAGTAATTCGGCGTCGCGTCGGACGGAGACCTCCAATCCACACGATCGTGTCTCTCGTGAAAATACATTCAATCCGTTGAGTAACATATCTAAGTATTTATACAAATTATGCGAAAGCAAGGGGGAACGATGCGTTGTGAGCGAGAGCGCAGTTACAAGTGAAGAAAAGTATGAGATCTAAGAGAATAGTGACGAACACATGATAATACAGAGGTAGGATGGTCGAAGATGATAGATTACGAAAAACGAACACAGATAGCAAAGGGAAAATAAAATCAGCTCCTCCTCGACCGCTTGCTCGCCCTTGTCCTTCTCTCACATCGAGCTGGCTTTGTAGCATCGAGGATGAGTTGTAATCGCTCCTTCCGTAATCCCATCGCCTCATCCAGCCTCCCCAATATTTCTGTGACTGGAGGCGACGCTTCCATAGAATACTGTTCCAGAATTGGATCAGATTTGTCGTCCTCGGATGGCTTCTCTGTTTGCCGCGACCAAACCTTGACGCGAGAATCGTTCCTGATGACCTCCTTGACGGGCGCAGGGTCCCGCCACGATTCTGAATCGTCCGAACTATCTGAGGTGGTGGGTGAGTCTTCCGATTTGCTTCCGCTCGAGCTCGAGGTCGACGATGAACAATGGCTGTATTCCCATTTCCTGCACTCCGGGCAGCGACAATACTCGGAAGCGCCTGGACGCTTCCGTTTCGGGGAGGTGACCTTGGGTAGAAAGCGGTTGTGGGTCCAGAGAGGCCACCGATTCGTCAGCTTCTGTACTGGACGAACGGCATGGTCCCATAAGGAACGTTCGACGCGCTCAATTCCGATGAGAGTCAAACCCCTGAGGAAAAGGACAACGAGTGGATGAACCGTAGTCATGATATGAGGGAGGTTGTCGGGGTCGGATAAATCGAAGTCTAGGGAAGTCACCGTGCCATCCGGCAGACGATGATACAGAGGCGGTAAGGTACAACCTCTTCCTTTGGTTGGAAACAGTATGTATTCCCAAGGGCCATCACCAAAGTCCTGTTGATATATTAACACAGGAAAACTTGAAACAGGGTAGTAGTACTGATCTCAAACCGTTGGCGTTCATTCATAGATAAGGCAGCCTTATTATGTTCCATGATAGAGAAAGCTTTGTCAATGATGGCCGGGAGTGGAGAAAGGCAAAGGTTCTGAGATCGGAGAAGTGGTATAAGGTCCTTATGTGCTAAAGGTGCGAGTTATGAGCACCCAACGCGACTCGAGGATGGGAAATGCGCGTACCAGTCAGCATGTTAATGTCACTATCGACACTGAAGTCTCTGTAGTTCATCCCGAAAGCCCACTCGAAACGATGCAAACTCTACGCAAAGGACTCCAAATGAGTGGCGAACATCTCACGATAATGAGGGAACATACCAGTGGGCGAGCTTTCTCTTTTGTAACTAAGCCAGACGTCTCTAGCTCGATAGATCCATCCGGACGAGTCGTGATATCTTGCAGAGAATACATGAGGGAGAAATAGGGCGATCGTGGGTGTGGGGAAGAGGAAGGGTAGGATGTGACAAGCCGAGGAGTCACACTTGTGTTCGATTCGCGGTCACGGGACTTCCTTAACACTTCCCATCACACCATCATTGTCCTGGTCATTGTTGGGAAGTTGAACCAGAGAACGATATGAGAACAATACCCCGCTACAGAACTCTGGTCTCATGGCATCATTGTGTAGATGATTCGGGAATAATGACTTGTCTTTAGCAGACACCTGGTCTGGACAATTAACGCCTCAATATGGTGAGTCTTCAGCGCTTTGAGAGAGCTCCTTCGAGACTCATATAAGGCTGATTTTGCGAGTAGGCAGCCTTGAACATTTGTCACTCCCTATGGACATCAGCCCGTCCCTTTCTCAAGTCTCAACCGCTCCATCGTTGGTTGCTCCTGACCGCGATCTCCATTCCAAGCACACACCATTAGCATTTGGGCTTGGATCCTACGATGTCATGCAAGATACGTCCCTAGAAGCGGAGTCATATGAAGAAGACGATGTGAAGTTCCTCGAAGAAGAGGAAAGACAGGTTCGAGTGAGCGGCAAGGGTCAAGAAGACGCAAGTCGCGATCATGAAACCCCGCAGGACGAAGAGAGAGACCCGCGGCGAGTCAACATCGGAGAGATATCGGTAACTTCTACGGGCCAAAGAGCGCTGTCGACTCCAGCTGGGGCGTGTTGAGGCAGTACTTCGAGCGTCCAAGCCACAGACCTTTCTACTTACCTTTCTTGGTACATCACCTGACTAACTGTATATGGTGGCTTTGTAG
>JANHQD010000965.1:0-24256 GCA_024721195.1 Marasmius sp. AFHP31
TTGAGATAACAAAGCGTTATCTATGTTGGATTGGGAGGCAGGGGGATCCATCCCTGAATCTCTGGCATCTTAAGGTCAGCAAGCTTGGACTAACAATTGATTGTTATGGTGTACTGACCACCGAGCAAAAAGAAAAAAACGAGTGATTATGAGTGTGATTTAGGCTGCAAAAGAACGAAGATTGAAGAGTGAAGGGATAAAAGCACAACAAATAGTTCTGCTGTTGATTGTCTTTAAGTACTCGCTCGTTATTCTGTATGGGGAAGTAAAACAACGCACTGAGACCATACTACGACCACACTAGGACCGTACTGCGAGGGCGCTTTCCGAGCGCCCATCAAGCTTCTAACAAGCTTATAGCCAGCGGCCGACGTTCGTCTACAAACCTCACCCGGACCCTGACCTGACTCCCCATACTCACCCGCACTCCGATCCATAGGCGGCTGCTCCCCCGTACAGCTCCATAGCTGTCCCGGGCACCTACCAGTCTCTCCTTGAATTCTGGCCTACCGCGCAAGTGAATGCATGTTGTGAGGGGAGCAGACCAGCTTGTCAAGGCAACAAGCTGAGGAGGAATCTACAGTACGCGGATAGGAACAACCGTACGTCGATCCAAATATTTATACGAAGTACGTGAACATGTAACGTGTATCGTAAGTACAGGTACGTGAACATCATACGCACGCCCCTGACACGCGCTAGAATTTTGGCAGAAAAATAGCTTCATAGATCCGGTCCCTGAATTTCCTTTTCGCATCGTACAGGTTCGTGTTGCTGCAATAACATTGCCTTCTCACTCAGCATGTTGTGTGTCACGTATGTGTACACTCTTCGGCCAGTCTTCTACCCGCTCACGATCAAACATCAATGATAGGTGCCAGATAGGGCTGGGAGAAGGATCTGGCTATGATGGTGGTGAGCGCTGCCCCCATTCCCGTCCATCAATTTTCTACACTGGTAAATTCCGTGGATCATTGATCGTTTCCACATAGCCCCTGGAACCTATGCAAACTACCTGAACGCTGGTCGTCCAAACAACGCCTTTTGTGCGCCACAGGTGAACAGAACGTACTTGACTCGCTTCTTGTCGTGGCCTACGATCAGTAATGCTATCTTGTACAGATTGCCAACTGACGTTCAACTCGGTGTCTGCAACAGCGACATAAAAATAATCGATTGGCTGTATGACTCGTTGTGGCCAAGTGATGGGGCGTGGTACGTTCATGAAACTATGCAAATCGCTGAAACCTAGCCCGTGCTCATGGCCGCGACACTGCAATTGTTTTAGGTTCTAGTGAGTCGAATGGACCTGAACACCCAATGCAATCAAATTCTAAGTAGACTTCGTTTCACAGTATGCACACAGCCCAAAGTATAACGACAAAGATAAACGCCTATCCGGACAAAATATTCACGAAGTGTTCTGCAAAGACGTTGGGCTCCCCCACATCCGCCGCGTCCCCAGCAGGATCACAATCCTCAGATTCTCAGTCCGCTTCGGATTCAGGATCTCGAAAACTGGGGGTAGGCGCTAAAGCGGGAATTGCCATTGGGGCGGTCGCACTGGCGGCTGTCGGGGGGCTTTTTGCTTTCTTATGTTACAGGAGAAAACAGAGATTGCGACGTGTTGGGACCTCGGGCTTTGTCGTCGATGAGAGTTTGCATAGAGGTACGTTCAGGTCCGAAACCTTCATTGAAACCAACAAACTAATCGATCTGGATACGCCTCTTGAATGTGGTAGGTTCAACCTTACATCCCTTCACGTCCACAACATCCTCACAGAATCACCTCTCCGCATTGAGGCCACCTTTGACCAAAAGCTCCTTACCTACTTCGACACCAGGGCATAGCCAACAGCATAGTATCTCTGTTTGGACCTCTCAATCTGGCTTTGTACAGAACACCGCCTCAGGGGACGACCGTCGATCGCCCCCACCACCAATGACAAGAAAAGGTGGTATAACTTACGTCCACACAATCGAAACGAGTGAGAGGCACGTCGATGCGGGTCCCCTTGAAGGAGATTCGTTACGAAGAGAACCTTCTGGGAGGTTGCCCCCCGCCTATAGTGCTCTAGCACGGTCTTCATGATGAAAGGACTACATTATGTCAATGGCGTCTAGCTCAGAGACTAAAATCACCAAAATAATAAATCTCGTAGCATAGAAAGCAAGCAGTAGTCATTCATTACGGTACTACACATCTAGAGAATTAGTTTTCCGCATTCAAGATACAGCTCACGACGTACGAACGAGAACTCATTACCCCGTCACAGGAAATGAATACCCCAACATTGCCATCACATCCGACGAAACCCCATACCCCACGGACCAATGACCAGCTCCATCATGAATTGCAGCAGCTAATGCCGCTCGAGCCTGAGCCTGGGCTCCGTTTACGCGTATATCCCGACATCGAAGAACGACTTCCGTAGTCGGAGAGAGGGTCAACCGGGAGAGCAACGTGTCCACGAAAGCTCGATCCTTCGATACGATTGTCATTGTTCGTAAGGAAAGGGGGGAGATACCGTATATCCCACCCTCGTAATCGGGAACGTGCAAGTCCTCAAGGAACACTTCCTCGCTTTGCTCGATCAGAGCTATGAGCTCGTGCATCAAGATAGTAAGCATGGATAAGCTCAGAACCTTCAAGACCCCGTTTCGGTTTCGGGTGTTATCTACGATGGACATCCAATCCAATTTGACACCATCGAGGGAGAGCTTCTGTATGGAAGGAATGCGGAGGAACGAAAGGTCGACACGTTCCGCGATCGAGGGGAGGCGAAGGTTGAGTTCCGTGAGGTTTTCCAATACCAACGTACGCGTCGCGTTCATCCCCATTCCCAAACTAGAGCTCGAACCCAACACCACCTCGTCATGACCCTCCTTCGAATTCAAACCCATAATCATCTCCCTAAACAACCTCGACATCGATTCTGGGAACAATACCACATCAATCTTCCGAATCCGGTTTCTCGCTTCCACCAATGACCCGAGGCGTTCAAACGCCATCACTGAAATTGGTGCTACAACTGAAAGAGTCGCTTCCCTCGACCTCGACAGGCAGAGCTCCGCGTACCGAGCATGGCAAATGTCGATGGTAGACCATAACTTGGATGTAGATAGGGCCAACGTCCGCCATGTTCGACACGTCTGGGTGAACGCGAGCGTGTTTTTGGCAAGAGTTCTACTATAGGGATGCGTGAGGCAGAAGGAGAAGACGTGTGAGAGGAGTTCGGGGGGCAGCTTAGAGATTGGAGTAAGCTGGTTAAGTTGCGAACGTATGGAAGAGAGGCGATGAAGGAGCTCGGATTCTTCGTAGAGAAGACGTTCATGGTGGGTGCCGTTGGGATGAGTGAAAGCCATGATTGCGCTGTGCGGAGGTCTGGAAGGAACGGACCCTATGACGGAGACAGGTTGGGGATATCCAAGCCCCATTGAGCGACACGTATAAGTACTAAGTATATGTGTACGTGACCGAAGTAAACGGAGACAGGCAGGTAATGGGAAGAAATTCGATTTCGATTACAGCAAAATGTCTGCTCATTGGGGGCGAGGTACAATCACATTCGCACCCTAACGGCCAGTTCGAGGGAACTTTGGGTCGAGAAGTAGGAGCAATGAGTCGTGGATTTCATTGAGTTTGACGGCTCTCCCGATGGTACAATGTAAAGTACGGGCAGAGTGGAGTTGTAACGTTGACGTTCCGTAAGGCCAAAACTACAGTTCTGGGGTATACCGGGAACGTGGAGATGAGAGTATGAATGAACATGGTTGTGGCGTTGATCTTCGGGTTCCTCTAGAATGAAGGAGTAAGTTCGACAGCTTGGATTGAAGGTGGATGGGAATGGTTTACTACCCACCACGTTGCAATGTATGCCCCTCTGTGTCTCGCTCCTTGCCCTCTTTGTGACCGTAATCATTCATTCTGATTAGCACGGCTTCAGACGTCATAATTTCGACCGTGGTACACAAGCGCATAGCGGTAATTGAGTGGTTCCGTCTTTGTATGGTTGTAGCCGTAACGCTACAGCCATCTGATCAAGGCTATCAAGGACGGGAGGGTCCAAGAATGAACGAACATAGCTAATCCCGCGACCACCAACTACCGCCCTCACCGCCCGCTTGGACTGAAATCCCGGTGCTGGGATATGGCGCCGTGAACGTTGCGGCAGATCCAAAAGCTCCATGCCAACAGGGAACCATGACTACGTACAGGAACGTGGACGTCAGGGACTGGTGCAGGCCAGGGCTACCTAGCGGAGGTTCGGATTTGGCGTTCGGAGTATGAAGACTCCGGTTCGTGGTGGACGAATTCGAACCATTGAGAGGTTCCTGATCTGGTGGTTCACAGAAAGAGATGGGAAGTTGATGAAAGAGTGCCACGAAGAATACATAGTCTTAAGAATGATCGCGGCCGGCTTGAGTCGCTACCCCGCAGTGCTGAGGAGACGGGCAGAGAGGATAGGAAGGGATGGAGCCAGGAACAGGAAAGGAAAGGGACCGCCGTACTGTGATCATTCGGGGTTGCGCACTTGGCAATGGCGAGTCGAAGAAGTAGCCATTCAATGAAGAGTCAGGGGAAAGGCTAAGATGAACGCAGGTCACGGAATGATTTAAGTCCATGACTTTCTGTTCCTCTGTTCCGCGTCGAGCCGACGCAATTCCTGCAGCTGTAGCGCTAGGTGATAGCTCGAGCTCCGTGTATTTGGCCAGACGTACAGGTCGTCCTGGCTTGCAGGGGAAAGGCAAACCTAAGATGCCGCGAAAACGGCGGAGGCTGAGGTAAAGGTTATTAAAAAGACTAAGGGTCTTAGCGTAGGGATTGATGGGCCGTGTGCCTTCTCAAGGGCAATCCTAAGCACTGATGAACGAGCCGGAAATGGTGGCGAGACAGGAACTGAGCGCTGATGAAAGGCACCCTGCCTTACACCAACTTTTCGCAGGTATACGCGTCGTTGTCGTTGCCTTGCGAAATCCAGCGACCCAACGATAGTACACTGAGTGAGTGAAGATGTGCCCCCGTCAATCACGAGAAAACCCACCTTGGAAGGCGTGGTTGCTTCGTGATGTCGGAGAAGGCCTAGCCCTTGTGACATAGAGTCCGTTCTCAAGGGTTCATATCTGTCGTTCGTGTTCGCAGAGCATCCTAGAGTCGCGGGGATGTTCGAGTCGCATCGTTCTCTTTCTCGACTTCCTATGTTGTTCTTCCTGATTCGCAAAGCACAGCCCGAATATACATCGAATATTCCCCTGGTCTTCCCTGTTGCCCTCAAACGTCAGCAGAAGGGTACTAAGAGAAATGAAGCAGAATGCTGACGTACCTGTTGACCATAAACGCCCTCGGTTCTCCGTATTGAGCTTGAACACGCAGGGAATCCGACACCGACGTAACTACAGCCGCGAAGGGCCAGAGATTACCAGCAGTTGTAGGTGATGGTAGAGAGTACCAGATGCAATATCTGGTCTAGATGAACCAGAAAGCACATTTGGATGAGGATCTGATATCAAGTGTGAAAAGGGTGAAACTTACCACAACTATCTGTACTCCTCGATATCGGTGACAGATATGTTCATGGGATGACTCAAGATGGTTTGTGCGTCTCGAATAGCCCTTAACAATCCAAATGACGGTGTCGTATCGTAAAGAGCGTCGGTGTAAGCCTGACAAAGTAATCCCAGCGAAACCTTCGATTCTGTTCGAATGACCCAATCTAAAGATTCGTGATCACCAACAGCGGCAACCTAAAGAGGGATATGACGAAATTAGCAATATTGAGAGGTATAAGAAAGGTGGGATCGTACCTTGTAGTCTATTCTCAGTGTCGGAAATGCCACTTTTATCTCGCTCCCAGCTCCTCCGCCTTTTCCGTTACTGAATCGTGTAGGTGAAGGTCTGGGGGCAGGCCGCAGCGAGTCTGGATTAAAACGGCAAGCTAGCCTACGAGACTGAAGTAGATGGGGCCAAAAGAGACGAAGAAGAGATTGGGTTAACATGAATGGGCTGTACTGTAGGAATGGTGAAGGTTGAAGGTTGAAGGTTGAAACGTTGAAGGTTGACGGTAGCTTGAAGGTTCTTGTCTGGCTCTAATAGCCTTAGTAAGGCGTGCCGCTGCGCGGCGAAACTGCCACTGTGTCAGACCTCACATTCTCATCACGTGCTCGTAGAGCACGACGCGTCTGAGCGCGGTTTGACCCGCATTTGGGACGATTGTTGATAATGAATGGTCAAAATAAGCTGAGAAATAGATATTCATATATGGGATGAGCATGAAATCCGAAAATATGGTAGACGCTCGTTTTTGTCGAAAGATAATATTTAACGAGTGGGCGCCTGATTCTGTTCCGCGCCGGCCTCTCCTTGATTCACAACCCCCACCACCGAACCCTGCCTGTGCATACAGTGAGGCCCGATATTGAACATTCAGCACTCCCTGAGCCTCGGTAGTTCTGTTTAGCCACACACTTGGGATTATGAGCACTAATTTGGAATTCCCCCAGAATTTTCACTCGAGGACAGTTCAGGTTATCGATCGAGCACTGCAAATAACATCAATTGAAGGACCTGCTATATTGGTTACCTGGAGCCTGTGAATGGAAGAGGGTACTGAACGTTCTGTCACGTCGTGTTGTGTCTTTGGGATTCATACTGTGTCACTATTGAGCTACTGATAGGCATATCAAAGGGCCCAATTCCTATCTATTTGACGTATGAGACGTCCTCATCCTACAAGATCGTGGATAACCTGCCGTGAAGATCGTCAAGGTCTAAAATAGGCGTTGCCACTCATTAAGAGACCGGGGATGCCGCATGTCACCACAGCCTTGAATCAGAATGCACCTGTGAAAACCCCTTGACCGCCTACCACCACCTTCCTCTCGCCGAAATCTCTCATTCAACACACCCTTCCACCAGCTAGAGCGATGACCTCCTCGTTCTTCCAAGACGCTCAAAACTTTACGATCGCTGGTGGTAGCTTCAATCATGTCGAGGGTGACCAGCACATTTACAACGGCCCGACTAAAATCATCCAAAAACGGACAAAAAAGCGCACGGAGTTTGATGAAGTAAGTTCTGAGTGTGTTGTTTGGAGGAAAGAGAGGAACTAATTTCTATTTTCATAGTTCTACTTCGTAAAGCGGGGTGCGATTTTCAGACTGAGAGATATCTGTTGCTATCGGTATCCGCGAGAGTGGGATGATGACTCGGATAAGGACCATCAGAACTCACAACGCCGGGCTGACAAGACAGTTTGTGTGGCGAGGCTTTTGAAGGAAGGCGATACCGTGTTCACAGTAGTGCAATACAGCGGGGCAGAGGCACAGGAGGTACGTTATATGCCGAATACCCTCGCCTTCGACCAATGCTCAGGACACTCATTCTAGGCTTTTGAGGAAGACTTTCGAGCGCTATCTAGACAGCTGTGTGTTTGCATCCTTCCTATTCTCGCCATCATGGTGACTCGATTCATTGTAGGACTTCGAACGCATCGCAGCTCTATGGTTACAACCAGTCGTATATCCCATCACTCTTACTCTATAACGGTATGTGTCTGCCCACCCTCAGATCAAATCTCAATTAATGCTTCGGTGTAGAACTGATGCCCATTGCGCTGTTGAGAAGGGACGCAGGACCGCTGGTTCAAAGGTATCTCGATAGCTTGAACGTAAGTATCCAGTGTGATACCTGGGCACCGTTGGAATAACTGTTTATAGTGGCGATTGGATTGTGCCATGGAGGAATTGTGGCTGGACGCCGGGAGAGGAATTTTCTGTTGCGGTCCATCAGGGCCACGCTGCGATCTCTCTCCGGTCGTCTTTAACGATCTCGATCTGCCTTTGACCGCGGAACTTCTCCAAGAAGATGTTTTATTGGGCTTCTTGGCCAGTGTCAAGTCGAAACAAGTCGACCGGGTCGTTATGCGAGTGATTACTGATTCGGGCATCCGGAGCAACGTGCCTGAGCGCGTATTCAAGCCGACTGTCATCTCGACACCAACTAACACACCCATTGCCGTTGCAAACAATGCCTGGGATAAGAAGAGTGGTTGTCTTTCAGATCGGAAAGTGCTGGAAAATGGGCTGTCTAGGTGAGCACGCTGCATAGTATCTAACTCTTCATCTGACGCCTCGAGCAGATTCACAATTTCGAATGATGAGAGCCATCTTTTGCTGTGTTGGAATTGGCACGCAACGGAAGCCTGGTTATCGCAAGTATGGTCCATTTTACACGCTCGCGGAGCTTCTCTAGAGGACGATCTAAGTGTTTATAGTACGTCACTCGACGTCGATCACTCGAGCCTGCTAACACTTTCCAGAGGCCATCCTACCTAGCGCCACGCTGGTGGGGCCTGACCTCTCAGATTCGAGTCAAGCACAATCCTACCGACGATCTCAACAACTGATCTACCTCTTTGTGCGTCCTCCTCCTCTGGACATGTGTCTAAGCCGTTGCAAAACATCTTCGCTCCACTTCTGGTCTTTCAATGAAGACGGGCTACCTCCTCTCTCATCCAACGCCTGTGTCACCTTTGGCCTTCCCTTGGAGCTTGACTTTGTCGATCACAGCCATGCATCAAACTACACCAACCACAGCTACGAACGCGCATGGCACTATCAGGTCCTCCGAGGCTTCGACCCGAGCACGACGAACTTTGCTCGTCATTTAGGATACCATCAGAATATCTACCAGCCTCTTAATGATTCGGATCGTTTTGCGCCGGTACAACAAGGTCAGATTCATCGCTACAAGTGTTCCGTTCAACTCACTTTGATGTTCTGAATGGTAGAATCAGAAGAGCGTGAATCCTCGGAGTCCATTGGGAAGTCTAGACCGCAACTTGGTGAGATTTTCAGCTCCTACCCCCAACTCTAGTCCAACTTACCCATGCACCTTTGGTTCCCGCAGCTGGCACACGTCCTACTGGCTTCTTATCCTCTCTGGGCTTGTTTTCACCACTCTCATCCACAGTTTCATACGACTCGGATATACTCACTATTGGGTTTTAGTTAGGGCGGCGTGTGTTTATAGCAGTCGGCGCGACCCCGTGCTCTGCCTATGCAATCACTTTGAACTGTTTCGGTAGTTGCAGCTCAAGTATTCAGCTTTCGATCGATATCGAGTGATTCGAGTGGGTACTACTCATCAGCCACTAGGCCGGCTTCTTACTCAGTCCCGGTTTCAGAAAACCCGCACTGCTTCAGTGCGACTGTCAGTTTCAACGAGGTACCATTTACCTATTCTTCCGTGGCAAGGCATGGTGGTGGACGGTCATTCGAGTTTGAACAGGCGTTGAGCCTCATATCATTCAACATACAAGTTTGGCATACACAGATCGTTATTGGACTTCATCTGAACTCTCCAGTCCATCCCTGTTCGTGAAAATGCTCTTCAACTTTGTCAAGACACCGTTCCACCATTTCAGTCGGGATTTGGGCGATGCTCGAGGTGTCGGAGTGTGTTGAAGCTTTTCGAGGAGAGTGCGTGCTTTTTCGGGGGTCATCATCATATCCCCAGCCCAAGGGAGCGTGATTACAGACTTTACGATCGCTAGGAAGATGCACTGGACTTCTCCAAGCTTCATGACGAAGGGTAGAGTATAAGTAGGTATCGGGGAAATAGACAATAATCACTTACCCACGTCAACTCTGCATTGGTAAAGCTAGTCGAGTTTAGTCTGTTTTCAAGCACAGCGAAAATATTGTCGATGACCGAGATGTTCTGTAACAGAGGCAGCGTCAGCCGTCCGAGGCATCGATCCTCAAGAATAAGTGACTCACCTCATGGAAATTGACACTCTGACCTCCAAACTGGGTAAGGACCAATGTCTCTTTTAGAAGGACCCCTAGTTGTCAAATTGCGTGAACTTGGCTTCGAAGGCTTCCCATCTTGCTGGGGTTGGCAAGACGGCGAACTTTGACCTTACAACCTCCCGAGTACTTCTCACCCGGCTCGAGTTCGTTCAACATCTCGACCTCCTCAGCGTCGACCGCTTCTAAACATACCGCCAAACGGATCTCCTTCCACTCCCCCACCCTCGCATCCAAGAAACCCAGCATACTTCTCACTGGAGGGCTTAGCCACACAGTCCCATCCTCAGGATGCCCACAATGCACTTCCAATACCTCCAAATATGGCAGCAAACTCCGATCCTCAGCGAGAGCGTCAAACAGCATCTCTCTGGGCTGACCCTGGAGCCAAAGTCTTTTCACCGTCTTCATTCCAGGTGACCGAAGTACCCTCTCCACCGTTCCGTCCGCCCCAATCAACCCCCCGAGTATAAGATCCTCCACCTCGCACCCAGACCTCTCGATCATCCCAAGCACACTCATCAAATCAGATCTCATATTCCATGTCACATCATGTATGGCCAACCGCTTCAACCCGGGCACCAAGAGCCTCAAACACACCTCCCCTCCCGCTGGTACCGCGTCGGTCCATTCCTTCTTCACGTGAATTGCCAACGTTCTCAAGCTCTCCAGCCGGATGAACTGGGGTATAGATTCGTCCAAATGATCGAGTGACATATCTCGAAGATCCTGATCCATAATCACCAGTGTCTGCAACATAGTGCACTCCCGCAGCGCCGACAAAGTCTCGTGGAGTGGAAGCCCTGACTGGGAAGACCTCGTCACGTTAAACCTGCAACTGTCAAGTTCTAGGTGACTTAGCTGTTTCCACGGGAGTGATATCGGTTTATCAAAGTGGAGAGAAGCACCACAGCAGAACGGTCGTAACACCGCTCGGCGAAGGCTAGGAGCCTGTTGCAACGCCTGGATCAATGGCTCGTAATGGGGCGTATGTAGCGAGTGCAACTCGATGGATTCCAGCGCGTTAAATCTGGATGACGGGTGAGGAGGATGAAAGTTCAGAAATGCCGTGGGTGGGGGTTGTCCTCGAACCTCTTCTATGTGAAGGTTTAACGAAGACCATCGCGAACATTCCTCTCGTATGATATTCACGAGATCTTGCCATCGCTCATCCGGTTCGGTAGCAACCCTAAATGAAAGAAGAATGTGCATATACAGTGGTTGATCCTTCGTCATTGAGAGCACGAGCCGAAGAATTGATCCACAACCTTCAGGGCTTCGAGAAGACAGGTAAGTTGTATCGATGGACACTGTCGTCCAAAGGATCGGCAAGGATTGGGCAACACCCCGCCAAGTCCTGTGGTAATAAGATCGTCGGACCTATTAACCACCGTGCTCAGCAATATATACTCACCTACAAACCCTTGATAACTTCCAGGGCGTCGAGGAGACATCAAAGGTAACTCCGTTGTCCGTTTTCGCAGCAGCAGCCAACTCGAATATCTGCGCTAGTATCTCGTATGGGATTCTGGATGTACCGGGTAAGGAAGGAGAGCTTCCTGGCTGTAAGACAAGGAGAGTTAGTACACAATATCCTGGGAGGAAACAGACCCAAGGCTCACCATCACCCCCGAGTTCCTGCTTTCCCTTTTCCTCCAAGACTTCAACATCATGATAAATCGTAGACGGCGTTCAATCGAAGAGAGGCCAGACGAGGCGTTGGACCTAATGAACCTATTCGCCCGTTTATAACGCTGTGGATGTCAACAGGCTACCCACAACGAAAGGCAGTGTATGCGTTCTCATGGTGGTCAGTGACAACCGTCAACAAACTGTCGGTCCGGTTACCGCGGTGCTTGTCTTAGAGAATTCCCAGCACGTGCCAGGCGCGTGACGCCCTGCTCACCTTTACCGCGCGGACGAGCCCCTGTCAGTGTCAAGTGCCAACCTGCCTCCTCGAATGGACTTGTAAGTGACAACTATAAATGTTTGATTCTCAGCGAGACCTCAACTTCCTTCTTCAGTAGTGATCCTCAGTAGATCGCAATGAAGCCCACCGAGCAAGCACTTGCCCCCTTCTTTGATACTGTAAGCGTGTATTGTTACTCATAGGCAGACTCGTCTCCCAAAGACTACGAGTGTTACAACCGTTGATGCATACTTCGTCACTGACGTACTCCTAAGCATAATAAGTTTTATTTCTGCAACATAGGTTAGTACGTCTCGTATCCTAGTCCTGGCTGCAATAAACGCTCTCGTGCATTGAGCTACGCCTGGGTTCCCTGCGACCTGAACTCTAGATTGAACCTGACTGAACGCAAGGCCGGCCTTTCTAAGACATACTACATTTGGATAGCTCCGTGTCATCGCGCGACATAATTGACCTAGGTCTGTCTAGTCGCCGTTCCAATAGTGATAATCTTAGATGTGTAGTGAAGTTTTCTATTTGTCAGGGCGGAAGAAGGTTGGGCGATAGCGGTCTGGTACGGGCGCAACAGAGCTCCGGGGTCTGTTTTCTCAAAGGAATTTACTTGTCGCCATGTACAGCACTCCAACTCGCATGCTTCTTTTCCGCCGAGGGGAAATGAAATGTGGGTCCCTGCGACGAATGTCGGCCATTCCAATCCCATTGGACTTCCATTCATTGCTAAAGACATGTTCGGACCGACAGATAATGCCTTTGCCGCACATTCAAGGAGATGTCATCTACAAGGTAAAGCTCGTGCTTGATATTTTCAATTGGGTTTTGAGCCGATTCTCAATCGAACCCGAGAAACACCCGCTCTAACTTCTTACTGGGAGATATTTAGGAACAGATAGCCATCGTCTATATACGAGCGCCTCACCGACACCCGCCGCTGAATATGGTGCATATCGTACAATTCGGAGCTCTAAACGAAGTGAGGCCACTATCGTGAAACCGGTCCTACATTGCTGGTCAAGCGATCAGTTTGTGAGGGATAGCCCTCAATCCATGCCTATCGACTTTGGAGGTGTCCAGTGAAGGCCAATAGTGGTAATGAGTATTGGTTCACGCAGATGGGCGAGGGTCCGGGTCTCATTAGCTACGAATCAATTGACAAGGCGAACGAGGTACCAAGAAGGACTGTAGTATGACTCTCACACGTGGCTAATGTCCAATGACTTGTAAGTAAATGTCACTTTCGGGATTGGTTTTACATAGTTCAAAGGGTCGTTACTCATAGAGCTTCTCAATTCAGGGAATTGAGCGCGCCTAGTGTGAATTGAACATGACGGACCAGATGGATCGACAATGCACTGACGGCCTCCCGATTTTCTGGTTATATTCCGTGGTGATTCGTATCACCCTATTGCCTCCCAAGCTTCAACGTCCTTCTAACATATGGAGAACAGGGAACCAGGCGGTGGGTTATAGCTTTAGTAATGTTTTCTTCTCATGGCGCGCCTTCATTTAGTTGATACCAATCAATGGGGCCCGTCAGAAGACTGTACGTACAGAAGGTCTAGCTATCTCTCTGTCGTGGGCCATAAAATGAGCGAAAGGACAGATAAAATGACAAGCTCCAAGTCCTTTCTTCTCCAACAAGACCCCCTCCAGAGATAATGAACCTTTTCGCTCTTGCCATACTCGCCCTTGCAACTCTCGCCGAGGCTGTTCCGTCCAACGAGGTTCGAGCTATCTCGCAGGGCCCGACGCGATTCATGATTCAAACCCTCAAGCTCAATGAATCCATCACGAAGCTCGCTCAGACGACGAGGGACTTCCAGATGACGAATAGCAAGGCCGTCTCCCACGCATTCGTCGGCCCAGTCATTTCCGACCCTCCCCTCTACGCTGTTCAGTGGTTCAGTGAGTGTAGTATAGTTCTGTGTTACGACCATGCCGAAGCTTATCAGCTTTCAATGTTCTAGCCGTCGGTAACGACGGAGTCGACTTCAAAACTCCCTTCTTGAAACACGCCTCTGACGGAGTCATCAACCAGACCTATGTTACCATGCCAAACATGTCTCTCGCTCTCGACGCTCCCCGGGGACTCTACACTCAGACTTTGATCACTTCTGTTCCTTCTCATGTGGATCGCGCACAGCTGGAAGCCGACTCCTACATTTTGGCAAAATCAACTTTGGAAGACGGAAAGGCGTTCTCAAGTACCTACGGATATGGCGACAACGGAGAATATGTTGTCCTCAGCGGATGGATAGTCCCGGAGGTGTGTATTCTCTTGATTTTCGTCTTCGTAACTCTGGTTGACAATGGGGTTTCAAGCAATTCACGGCTTGGGTTGGTAGTTTGAACGAGACCTTCACGGGGATTTTCAACAGGTGGACTAACTCGTTCGCTGATATCCCCCCTCCTCACTTCTACACCAACTTCGTCGAGGTCCCGTTACATTAAAGGGTTTCCATGGGTTCTATCAGGGGCCAATGGGGTGTAGAATCAAAAGTAAACATGTAGAGCTTTCGTCGTAGTTGTAGCCAACCTTTCATGAATTTCCCGGATATATAGTGATTCAAACTGTCTTCTCAGGCTGCGGCTTTTGGCAGCGGTCACAGGTAATGGTCCTCCGGTTTCCAGGAGGGGACAGCTTGGTTGATGGTTCTCGGCTAAACTGGGGCCTGTGGAACGAGGAGTCGTCTTACTATTCACAGCTCAACTCCCCGCCTGCGAGATCTTTATATCGTTGTGATTGGGTTGTGACGAGATGGGGCAAAAACCGTTCTCCATGCATGATGACCTATGAAGCAGTGGAGTAGTGATATCAAGAAACAGCATGATTTTACCTATGAAACTAAAGCAATTGTGGAGCGAAGCGACCTCAGCTTGTTTCTACTAGGCGCCCCAAGTACATCGTGGTTTTAGCTAAACATGATTGATGCCTGCTGACCACAGCTAAAAACATGGAACTCCCACAATCCATGCTTGTCAGTGCTTCCAGACAATCACCGGCACCAGCGGCGTCGCAAACTTCACTTTCTCCACAGTTCTGCATGTGGGCTACCTATGGTCTGCTGTCGACGAATGTGTGTTCACTGCTAGTCTTCAAGTCTCGCTCAGATAACTGACCTGTAAAAACCCAAGAACTCGCGCCAAAGATTCCGAAATCAAACCCGCGATATCGTCCACGGGGATTTTCATAGGCATTGTGTTGAATGATTGAGAGGAGATGTTGATGGATATATCTGTTCTACCGCACTATATCGAAAATCCAGGCTCTAGCGGCGTATTGTAACCTTGGGTAGCGCAGGTATGTGTCTTTTGGGTCATTTTTTTCTTCGCGTTCTTATCATCCCCCTCTCGTGGTCACAAACATGCAGAAAAAGCACTGAAGTGAAGACCATTGAATTATTTTTCCCTTTACACTATGCGATAGAGACGACAACATTCTGATGGTCAACGTGATGATATGCTGTCTAGCTGCGCCGCCCGCAACGCCGTATATCGACTCCCATGTTCTCTTTGCTGAAATGAATCATGTTCAGAGCGCTAAAAACGTGTATTCCGATGTTCATGTTGCGGTTTATTGACCATAAAGGAAGCAATTCTCGTCGAAATACGGTTAACTTTATCTAGAAGTCAACGGGAGTGGGCCATATAGGACACCATATCTCACGGCGAAGTCGGTGACGCTCATCGATTCCGCAAGGTGCGTATATATGCTTTATAACTCTGGTCGTCTGCCGCATTCTTACTTTGCATACCATGGGTCTAGCGTTGAGCGATGCCTCAGGCACACACACAGCGATCACATTTTGCGAACACCTCCCAAAGCTCAGCCTCATGCTATTAGTCCCACCCGAAGCACGTAGACCTGTGTAGACAGCCTTTTGACTGTCTTTCTGAGAGTGTTAAATTATTTTCCCCCCCAGGACGTACGTATTTTCATCAGTCCATCACACCCGTATTCGGAGTAGGCAGCGGCAACATCACGGTGGCCCTTCTATTCTGCATGAATATTGCTAGAGCTACGAGGGTCGGGACTGAATGCGGCGATTAACCATTTGGAGGGGCTAGCAGAGACTCACAACGAGTGCGTAAACTCAACTCCAACGTCATTATTAGCATCACGGCTGTAGAGCGAAGAACATTGACACTATTGATTCAATTCGATTGGCCAAACATTGGTACTCACCCCAAAATATACCGTGCCTCTAGACCTCAGAGGATGCAAGGCGTCATGGAGACTACTAAAACGTTGGTCCGAAAAAAGTATTTGAAGAGTTCTGGAATCTAAGCCACCCTTCAGCCTCGCAACTCTCTGCTATCAGCCTCTGAGTTCGGGGTTTCATTCACTTCCTTCACGAGCATGTTGAGTTCTAACTTGGTTGGCATTGACTTAACAGACAAACGAGCCTCATCATCAACACCTCAGTCCACAACACAGTTATACACGTCCGGAACGAGGACGCAAAAGACGCGTCCTGTGCCTATGACGCACGTGATGAGAATTCTCGCACAGCATTGGGAATAGACTCGCACAACAATTGATTCTCATTCAAATTGACCTTGATTCTTCCAATCATCTTCGCCCGCACCGTTGGTATCGACACTAGTGGATGGAAATTTTGTTATTCAACAGATGTCAAATGCCTAGAACTATGCTTAACGAGGACCAATCGTCGAAGAGGGCAGAGGGCAGAGTATTCGGTTGGGATTGGTTCTGACATTGCCAAGGTATGTGGCCAGGCTCTTCATTTCCCCCAGTTTCCCCGGTATGATGTGGTGTATCTGACGATATATCCTAGGGTGCTCCTCACGAACGTTCCCCGCATGGTTTGAACATCCCAAATGAGTCATGACCAACCCCCACCCATCCGTCGATCCCAAACCCCAGTCCATCGTACATATAGGACTTCCCTCGAGTCTGAACAGTCCTCGAAGTTCAACCAGAATCTCCGAAACTCCAGAGTATACATCAGGACTTGGAACAATTGAAGTTGAGAATTGCATAAGAGCGGAGCCCTGGAGTGGACGAGAGGGGAGATAAAGACAGTAACGGCAGGAGTAGGGATTGCCAATAAGCGGGAGAGGCCATACTGAACTAGGGATGCTTCCTAACCAATGAGTAAGAACAGAGCCTATTCACCGTTTCAAGTTGGCTTATTGGTTGCTCCGACAGGGTACTCAATTAGGTTGTCCTATCGCGCTAGAACTATTTGGATGCTATGGACGTGCTCCGGCGACGACTACGCGCTGAGGCCGCGGTGTTTCGGCCTTCCTATCCGCGCTACTGTTCAACACGAATGGCCGAGTAGTGATTGCTAACCTTTGCATAGAACAATGCAACTAGCGTATGCACGTAAATGATAGGTTGGTTTGTAGACAGCTCGTGCTTGAAGACGAAGCCTCCCTCAAACCTATGCTTCAGATTGACTTTCTTACTCCGACGCTACAAGTAACTACCTATGGATCTGCGGACGAGGTGCGTAAGCGACTGCGATTGGTCGTCCGGTACCTGGTGACTCCGGTCCAAATATCTGCTTTTGATTGAATTCCCATTATTTTCAGCATCCAATGTTACGCCTGTTCCTTACCGTGCGCAATGGCTCCTTTGGTGTTGAGTACGCGTGCATATTCATGACTAACGCGTTGTGCCTTTTGGTTTTACCAAGCCAAGCTCTAATGAGATAAGGGTGCGTACGAAGTGGCATTCGACAATGGGCTAACGCTAACATAGTCCTTAGATATTGGGCGGGAGAATCTCTAGGAAGAACGAAATTCAAAGGGAGAAGGTACTTGTAGTGCTTGGCCATTCATCTTCGCGCTGGGAAATAGGTCTCAGCGGGCACTCAGGGGGAAGCACTCTAAACCCCCGACGATGACGAGGCCGTGGTATTGCGGCCAATTGCCTGAATAAGGCTATACAGAAAATTTTCTCGCTGGCCCCGAGGTCGAGTGCGTCGGTCTGGAAAGGTATGAGCTCATCCACCGAGCGCTCCGTGTTGAAGGAGTAGGATCATTGATGCAGACGAATTCAGACTGTTCACTTTGTCGACAAAATGCCTCGTTCCGTCGAGGTTAGCTCCAAAATGCCAGCAGGCTGTAACAGGGCACTAATTGAGCGCGTATCAATGGCTAGCGAATCTTACCGCGGTTTGCGTTTAAGCTTGTGTATCATCGGTGGGACTTGAATGCGCAATAGGTGACCCAGGTTGATCCGTGCACTATTTTGGTTACATTCTTACATTTCCATCAGTATCAATTCGTCGGTTGCCAGGAATACTGAAAGCTGACTCCTCCCGGAGAGTTGTACAACGGACACCGAGGGCGTTTAGAATACAGGAGTCTCACTGACCCAGGTTTTTACGCCAGTCTGAGGAGGTACAAAAAGGCCATCCGGCAAGGTCAGAAAACCATCGAACTCCCCACCTACCTTCTTTACTCAGTTTTCTCGTGTACACCGACAAAGGTTCTCTCAACATCATGTCCGAAATCTTCCAGATCTTCGGGTCTCTTCAAACAGTCGTTTTCGCATCCGCTCTCGCAACGATCTTTGTTTACTTCCAAAATATCAAGGAGTACTTCTTTGGTGGGCGACTTCAAGATGCTGCTGGTAATGGCATTCCTCCCGGACCTGTCGGTCTCCCCATCGTCGGTGAGTCAGGTTTTTATCGAGCCGAAGTACCTCAGAAGGCCTGACGAATGCTATCTAGGGGCCCATCCATTCCTTACTCACTTCCCCGAACTCACTTTGGATCACTGGGCCAAGCGCTATGGCCCTATGTACTCCGTCTGGCTCGGAAACCAACTCTTCGTCATGATCTCAGACCCTCAAATCGTCAAGGTGAGCGTTGCGTTGACTACTAGCAAATTCAGGTTACTCACAGCGGAGACCTAGGATCTCATGGTCACCAACGGTGCTGTGTTCTCTTCCCGAAAGGAGATGTTCTTGAAGTCGAAGAAGATCTTTGTTGGTCGTGGTATCACCGCTACTGTAAGTCAATACTGCATCACACTAAGATTGTCTTACTCAAGAATTACCTCCTCTAGCCCTACAATGACAGGTGGAGGAAGCACCGTCGTATTGCTTCTACCTCCCTCGTTGCTCGTGCTGTTGACGGTTACACCCACGTTCTCGATTACGAGGCTACCATTCTCGTCAAGGATCTCCTCGCTCATGGTGGCAACGGTACCCTCGCTATCAACCCTCGTAAGTATCTGCCCTGTTTTCGGCAGCAGTGTTGTCCTCACCGCTCCTAAGAACCCCACGCTGGACGATGCAGTCTCAACAACATGTTGACCGTCGCCTTTGGCATGCGTACCGAGAACATCGACGATCCTCTCGTCGCCAAGGCTCTCAAACTCTCCCGAGAATTCATGAACTGCACTGGCCCCGTCTCCAACTTGACCGACTTCGTTCCTGCCCTCCAGAAACTCGGTAGCTGGAACTACATGATCAAGCGTGGTGAACAGCTCAACAAGGACCTCGTCGAGACCTATGGTGGAATGATCAACGACATGGAGAAGCGTATGAAGGCTGGCGAGAAGGTTCCCGACTGCTTGGTTAAGAGCCTCATTGAGATCAAGGACGAAGAAGAGCTTGACCATCTCGATATGGCTATCATGATCTCGGCTTTCATGATTGGTGGTGTTGAGACCGTTAGTGACTCCCTTTTGCTTATCCTGGTTTGACGTCTGACATATCTTTCAGACCGCGTCGATCATGCAATGGTTCTCCGCTCTGATCCCATCCTACCCCGAGATCCAGAAGAAGGCACAGGAGGAAGTCGACCGAGTCGTTGGCCGTAACCGTCTACCCACCATCGAAGACGAGAAGAACCTCCCCTTCGTCCACGCGATCATCAAGGAAGTCGAACGTTGCCACAACCCATTCTGGCTCGGAACTCCCCACGTGAACTCTGCCGACTTCACCTACCGCGGACAATTCATCCCCAAGGACACTGTCGTCGTTTTGAACACCTACACGATGCACCACGACCCCGCCAGGCACCCCGAGCCGTTCAAGTTCAACCCCGAGCGATACGTCAACGACTCCACTCTCGCCTCCGAGTCTGCTAACCTTGCCAACCCGTACGAACGTGACCACTGGATGTTCGGTGTTGGGTACGTCTATTTCGTGATGGAATACCTTTGTTTTTACTAACTCTCCTTCCCCAGTCGTCGTATCTGCCCTGGTATGTGGGTTGCCGAGCGTGAAATCTTCCTCGTCGTCGCTCGCCTGATCTGGGCGTTCAACCTCCAATCGATCCCCGAGGATCCCATCGACTTGAAGGAGTACGACGGTCTCTCTGGTCGCTCGCCCGTTCCCTTCCGGATCAAGATGATCCCTCGTGACGCTAAGGTCACTGAGATTTTGGCCAAGGAGCAGATGGCCTAAGCACCTTTCCCACGGTTTTCGGCTTGAGTAGACGCTTAATTGAAGTTATTCGATCCTACCTTTCTTTTAGACGCAGAAACGGGTATCTTACTTACTATTCCTCTAATCAACATCTGCTGGTGCAATAGATCTTGTAATTAGAAGCTATTGTAGTTGTTGCTGTAATATCACATCACTATTGTTGCACGGTTGTGCTCAAACTATACTCTTCCCTGTACTAAATTGCCGTATGTAAGTCATCCGCTCAAGCCGTTCGCCGTCAGTCATATTGTCGCCTAAAATTGTTCCTGTGCGACAAGTGTATATACTCATAGCTGTAAACTTGTACTATATGTAGTCATGGTGATTCTGTGAGCACAGCCCGGGGAACCGAGAGAGCCTAAGGCATGTGTACTTACAACGTGCCCTTCTCCAAACCTCCACCAGCATGTTTCTAGGGGACACACCGCCGACCCAGAAGCCTAAGGTTTGCGAGAAACAGGTGTGTTACTTACTGTGGTCGCCTGAAACACTCTATTGAATCTTTGAAAGCCTCCGAATTCATCTAGGATTCCGTTTGACATTTTACAACAGATATTCGAAATATTACCTACGGACAGAGCAACCTTCGATGTTACCTCGGATCCTTGGTCTGTCATGCGTGTCTGCAGGTGTATTTTATGACTCCTCGAGAGAATCGACTCTTTCCCTTGGTACTAATCTCATTATTTGACAGCTTCTGGAGGGCAGCCGCTGAAGCTACCCCTTTGCTGTGGACGGCAATCCACTTCAACACCGCGCTCATCTCCACACGTAGTGCAGAAGGCAGTACCTCCATTCTTCGATTGGTCCTTTCCATGACAAAAAATCGACCTCTCGACGTCAATATTCGGGTCACACCGCTTCCACCCTCCCAAGAACTTCAGTTTCAGGCCATTCTTGATATCATTCGTGACAAAGGCCATCGTTGGCGGACACTATGCTTCCACCCCTCTTCGCGTAGCTCCGATACCTGGAATATTCTCCCGTTCTCACCAATATCGGAATATCACGCGTTAGAGTGCGTAGAACTACACAATTTCTCTGGGTTCAAATGGCGACGTCTCCTCCTAGCCTTATCAGAAGCTCGCTCTTTACGCAGGCTAGTACTCGATCCTTTCAACCATCTCACCGTTCCCCCAAATCCACATCCAACGCTCTGTTGGAGTCAGATTGTTTCCCTTGAGCTTCACGCGCCGCTCGACATACATGCTTTCAGCTCAATCGCATCCGAGTGTACGCATCTTTGTACCCTCGTCGTCATCGATGGGGCCCTGAGGACAACTCAATCCCAGGTGCGGGACATTAAGCTCAGATCCTTAAGGAACCTCGAACTCTGTATGCGAGGCTCAAGCGTAGCCACACTCTCGGAATGGGGTCTCTGTCCTCATCTGAATGTGCCCAACCTCCAGCACCTTGCCCTTCGTAACATGCACCGGGATCATATAGGCGATCTCATCCAGGTCTCGAACATGCTCGAGAGATCGTCCTGTAGCATCACATCTCTGTACATTACAGGAATTACCGCTGTGGATGCAAAGGTACAACAACTGCTCCAACAGCCTGGATTTCAGTCCGTCAAGAAATTGGAACTGGCTGGGGGACTATCCAGTTTCCTATTCGACTGGCTCGCCCGAGAGGATCATTGTTTGACCGAGCTAGCGCGACTCGACGTCGACATGGCCTACGGAGACGGACGTATAGCACTCACCTCACCAATCGGAGGTATCAGGAGACTCCTAGACGCGAGGATAACAACATTGAGGGTTCTGAACCTGCGAAATGTGTGCCTCAGGACCCTTTTGATCGAAGATATCCAGCTTGTCGACGAAATCCGCACCCTCGAGGGGCCGTCAATCGCTATTTTCCCATATGCTCTCGACGACACCTTACAAAAAGGCCTCCAACCACTGAGGCCAGAAGTTCGGGCCATCCGGGAACTGGGAGAAGCTTTGGGTCTGCTTTTGACGAGTACGAGCTGGCAGGTGGTAATGCAATCGTCCAGGGTAAGGCTCACGATACCTTGTCTGCTCAAATGATAATAACATTTTGTCTTCATCCTGTTGTCTCAAGCTAAGCGAAGAGAGATCAGTCCTCATTGATATCTTGGCGAGTCTGGAAAATAGGTCAAAGTCGACCGTTTTGACAGATATGGAAGCTAAATCAGTGAGTGGCTTCCGTGGCGTATGAAACGGACCGGACTAAGTCACCTATCCTTTCGTAAAGTTGGGACGAACCCAGGATATCCTTCATAGGATCAGGGATGGGGGCTTCACTATCTTGGGAATTGATACTAGAAGAGTGAATCGCATTCTCACGAATCTGGTCCCGCGTCAGCCCTCCCCTACTCGTGCGCGTGAGTCTCCGGTCCGGAAGAGCACTCGCTTCAAGGGTTTGTTGACCGCGGTCCGGAAACTTGTTGGTTGGGGTGGCAAGGCGTGGAGAAGGTCTCCCGGTACGAGATTTGGAGGGAGTGTGTAAGACCGTACAATCAATTGTGCAGAGAATATCGTTAGTGTCGCTGTGATCATCATATCCCTATTATCAAAAGGTTGTTCTCATTTCCTGACCTTTCCTTTACTAAGAACTCTCCGTACATGGTTGAACAGTCTGAAGCGGCTCGGTGCTGTCGCCTCAGCCGCTGAATCGAATCTCCTCAGGATCCCGTCGACCCTTTCAATAATATTTTGTTCTCGGGGTCTTAAGATGGGAAAGCGATCCTTCGACATCTTGTGAAGCATGTTCCCGATCTCCGTGAGCTTCGGGTATGGGTTTACAGAGTCCGAAGTAAGTATCGTTCTGCCAACCCTGCGAGTCCATGTTCGTTCAAAGACTCACCTCATCTATCAGCTCAATGTCCGTAAAAGACCCCAATATAAATCCCCGCTCAATCTCCAATAACATTTGCAGGATGACCTGAACCTCGGACTTCAACTTGCAGAATCCCCGCGTTAGTAAATTGACGGGATCAGTCTGTGTAATCCGCCAAACCTACCTCAATCATCGGCGGTTGAGTCATCTTGGAGTCACTCAAGACTGTCGATAACATTCCTCCCAGCTGTCCTGTTGAGAAAACTTCCGCCCTGAGACCTCCAGCTCGCCGCCGCTCCAAGACATAGATTGTAACCTTCGGCCCCTCCAACCGACGTATCATATCAAGCACCTCCAAATCCGGCCCTCTAAGTCCGTCTACACACAAATGTAGATTCACGACCTCCAACTTCGCAGTTCCACCGCTCCGTGAATCCAAAAACCTCTCGATACTCTCGATCGGCGCTGTACCCTCATCAAACCCCACATTCAACCGCTCTAACTCACCCAAAAACCCTCCATCCCTAGCAAGGCAAATGAAAACATGATTAAACGGTTGTCCCCCCAACGACAACCTTTCCAAAAATCGAAATTCCCGTCGTCGAAGGAACCGTGTGAGTCTCGTATCAACCACAGCGATACCATCCAAAGCCAACGATACGAGAATGCAGAACGATCTTCTCAGCATGTTTCCGAGACTCGCAAGCCTAGAGTCACTCTTTCTACTCCAGTGTAAGTCGTGTATCCCTAGATGTTGCAAGTTGGGAAGCTTCAAACGGGATATCAATCCCGACCCCGGAACTGTACCGAATATGTCCCCTCCTGCTGTGTACTCTTGTAGATGAACGTGTAAGCTTTTTAAGGAATTTATCTCGATGTCCCCTGGGTCTTTGTGACCGGGGGGGGCCACGGTTCTGAATGGTGGACCGTCGACTACGACGAGAGTGTGAAGACACCTCGTGAACGAAAGAGCAGTGGACAATAAACCCATGTCCAGTGGGGCTCCAACCTCCATATACGTGATTCTATTCCACCAACGCGCGATCTTATACGATGCTCGGATTCCGTCCCGGTCGGGATTAGGTGCCGGAAGTTCAATCTCGGAGAACGGATGAACAACAAGACGTCGTAGTACCACCGGAGTCTCCTCCAAGACTCTAAGAAAATCTCGTCACGTCGGGTGTCGAACGTTGTGTAGCTCGACACGCTCCAAGTTGGCGCACTTCCAGATGGGTAGAATATTCCACTCGGTGCAGTCTTGAGACCAGAGACAGAGGTTTAACGAGCGCCATCGGTGG
>JANHQD010000967.1:0-20944 GCA_024721195.1 Marasmius sp. AFHP31
ACAGGTAGGCTACTTACCGCCGTGATTATCATACACGCTCAGTACATAAGATTCGTGCATGTCGGACGAACGGGGCTTCTTAAACACTTAGCCCGTACCCTACGAGCCTTGTCATCCGGACTGGTCCCGAATCTTCAATGAGAGCTACTCGCGAGCAGAGCCCTACAGGATGCACCCTACGAGAAACAAAGGAACCTGGCGCTGCTGCGGGAATATGGGGGCCCCCTAACGCCCCGATGTTGCCGATGTTGCTGTTCACAGATCATTCTTCGGCGAAGCGCTCGAAACACGTTTCACCCATCTGCTCGATGATTGCAAAGTGCTGTTTATAGGAAGCCGGAGGCACTTTGGACCGGAAATGGGCGTTTATTCGAAGCCGTTTGAGTTGCTGTGGTTTGCTGATACGGTATTCGAGAACCGTTGAAACGGTACAAATCAAACCGTGTTAGGGGGGCTAAATCGCGAGAACGAACGGAATTTTGGAAGTAATGAACGTCGGATCTCTGGAATGGTTGTCGTATTGGATTGGGGTGAAGAATTATATCGCCAAATTGAAGCACCTTGATATCGGGGTCGTCCCTCTTGGCGAGCGGCTTCTGGCGTGACCGATGTGGAGGTGCTAAAGACGAAATCAGCAACGGTGGACCGAGCTTCTTAGCCATCACATGAAAGAGGGTTTTAATCCTTTCCCCCGTATGCATTTCTAATCGAGTCAGAGAACCTGTTCCTGGCGTAAAGCTCACGGTGATCCGCAGGTCGCAGTGTACTGAGCATTCGGTGAGTTCTATCTGGAAACGTCAAAAGAATGATAGGATCTAAACTCACCCCACACGTCCATATCGAGAAACTGGATGCATACGAGCGATCAGTTTCTCAGTTGAGGATAGAGTCAAATGAAAGCCGCTCTAGGACGTGTATTCCGGTGAACCGGTGCGTTCGTCCGGGTTCTCACGGCGAGTCTTTTGGCTGACGACCGCCATGACCCCATCATAATCTGAGCGGTCGTCGAGGGTTGCTTCACGGTCTCCTGGCGATCGGGAAGGTTGGTACCCAGCTCTTTAATTATACCCAAAGTCAACACGATTCTGGTCCGACTGCGGACTTGTCGCCGACTCAAGATGATGCCGTTCTGAAGCTGGCAGAGGTGGAGTCTGAAGATACTACCCAGGTGTGCTATCCTCTCATTTTGACTTCACGACCGTGAATTCTGTGTCGAATTCATTTATGCAGACGCATGGGTATACTGTCAGCCCGCTCGGTCTCAAGGGTCACGACCTACCACCTTGTTCCAGCAGATCTCAGCATGAAGGAGGCCAACTACGACCTCGATGCGATTACCCTGTTTTCCTCCGAACGCTTTTAAGTTGTGCAGACTCTCTTTCATCATGAAAACTAGATACCACCAAGATAAAGCACGGCCCCATCCATCTTTCTAGCTTTGTTCCAAGATAGGCCCTTGTTCTGCCTCCTCAAGGCAACAGGGACTCGCTAAATCAAGCCCTAGATCATTTAATCGCTCCTTAAAATGGCCTATCCGCTCACCCCGAGCCTTCGGACTCGCATCTTAGAAATGAACGCGCAGTGTAGATTGCAAACCTTCACATTGCTACCGATGACTTACTATCCCTTCGGAAACGACTATGATGGGCCTCCAGTACGAGGAAAGAAGATCGTCAGAATAGAATTAGTGCTACTTTCATCACTTTACTGTTGTATTGCCAGGCTCAGAGCCAGCTAGCTCAGTTCGAGTATCAAGTGAAACGTGCAGGCAGTGGTGTAGGGGTGGTTCTAACTGCAAGGAGTGGTGCCGCGTCGAGGATATGGCCTCAAAAGTCGCAGGTAATCATCGCATTTCGTCGGAAGTCGATACATATTATCCTGGTAGATGTTCATAGATTAACCGGAGCTGGATTGACCTCTAAAGAGATTCCTCAACTTGAGACGATCCGTTGCAAAGACCACAAAGCCTCGTTCATACCGGAGACAACATGACTTCTTAATCTACCGTTGTCCTAACACCCGCCTCTCCATCTACACATGGGTCTCGACTGACGGCCTTGGAACTAACTGAAGCTCCCAGAAGGTTTCGAGTGCCTGAAGGGACGCAAGGTGACCTGCAGACCATGTTTATCAAGAACGAAGCCTGACATATCATCAGGTAATAGGCGGTGGAAGGAGAAATCGGCATCTCGACGTTCCGGGGAAGGGGTTTCCATAGCGGCTCTCGACTAGGGGAGCCCAAGCGCTAGTCGGGTGCCTGAGATTGTTATTCCAGAGGATAATGCAGGCCTCAACCATATCTTTAGGTTGCAGAACAGAACGACTCTGGGTAGTACGAATAATATCTCGAGAAAGTGTTGGCGGCAGGGTCGTTTGTCGGATAGTAGTCCGGCTTCTGATCAAGTGAAAGATAGGAACTCGTACGAGTATGACTATACTTTTGGTAGCGTAGTTGAAGGTACCAATCATTACAGCTCGCTATGCGACAATACAGCAATTGAAGAGTAGTCGGTGGCCACAATCTCTCTAAGAGGTCCCATATGGTAATCAAAAGCGAGGGCTGTCAGAGATAGTGATACAATTCCCGTCTTCGCCAATGACCCAGTTCATTGGCAACAATGTAGGTGGACATTAGGTCTAAGGCGATCGTCAAGGCTCCTGCATAAGCGAACTTGATATGAATATATGAACAAAGTCATATCGGTGGTTGAACATACCTATGAGCCTAGTTTTCGACTGAGCATAGCTTTGCCCATCGCTGTCGAGCTGCTCTTCCTCCCTTCTATAGGCGGCTCCGATCGTGGGTTATGTTGGTTCCTACTCGTCCTTCAGCCTGATGTTCGAACAAATGGAACTCAGGGTCTATTTGGAATGCCTCTAGACAATTTTCGAGGAACGAAAGCCCAAACGAGCGTTTCGGAGGTATAGTTCACGGGAGTACCCTGCAAATCCTAACATCATGCACCAAAGAGGAAAAGAGACATCTGAGTGTGGACGAGGGAGAGCGAGGCGATGTTAACCATAGAAGAGTGCGGACCATGTCTGAGAAGGATGATAGAGTGACCCAGGATTGCCGGGCTCACTGGGTACGTCTTATCGGTAGTGACTGTAGTCGACACCTCTGAGGTGAGTCTTGATGCCGCTGGCCTGACCTCATTCTCCTCCTCCTCGGCCAGACCATCGATCTGTTGCTCTCACGGATATTTCCCGCCCTCGTCCTGTCGTTCTACACCTGCTGGCCGTTACTAATAGAGGATCTATGTCACAGTTTGCTTATCGCAGCGTAATAACGAATGGCACTGGAGGCAATATGAACCGGCGGTGAAAACAGTGAATTGGTACAGGTCGCAACATCGTCGTTGGAACGTTGAGGTACTGACAGAATGATGGCAATGGGTCATGATCGTAATTCGGGATGATAGAGTGAACAGACGCGTCGGATTGGTCGTCGATAAACCGTGTCCACCTTCGCAACGCCAGCAAAATCGCCCATTTGGGGGGTTCGCCCCGCTGTAGTTGGCGTCCGTGTTGGCGTCGGTACCCAGTCTAGATCAAAGTGTTCCTCCCTCCAAATTCATTTTCCAGCCAACCTAGCCCTTTCCTCTCGCTCATTCCTCTCCATTAGAACGAGCCATTTCATACACCATAGTGTCTCCCGAGCTGCATCTGGGAGACGATGTTGTTGATTTCTGCCACGTTCAGGAAATCCGTACGAATCTGCCATATTGGAAGTCAGATCCACTTTCTATACACGAAGAACTATCACTCTCAACATACCTTAGTAGCCTAGAGAATGAATGATGTCGATGATAGATCGCTGGCGGACAAACTGGGCGATGGATGAGGAGTTTAGACAACTGATAGACCAGCTGCTACTACATTGATGCAGGTCAAGCTCGGCGTTTCAACGAGGACTTGGCAGAAATACGCACCTGCATGAGAGACGTGGAAGTGTTTTGAGAGCCCTTTGCTATCCGTATCGGCTTTTCGGGCATCCGCCAACATCGATGTTTCCTGCTCAAACATCGCCCACTGGTTGAGAGTATAGTCGTTCGGTGTTGTTGAATGTCTTGGAGGTGTTTTGAGTTGTACCTGACGAAAGGTGAGGGGATTTGGAGTCGGGGCGGTGGTTATGATGGGCGTTATGGACAACAAACAAATCGCTTTGTCAGCGTCTGCGGCGTTGTCCATGATGCATGACTACCACCACTTCACTCTGGCCGAAACCATCTTCGACATCCATTGTTCGCCATGCTATCTCTGCCTATCTGAAGCTCATCCCTCGGCCGCTCAACTGGCTGGATCGAATTCGCTCATATTTCGGAGGAGTCCAACTCCGTTTGATGGAATCTTCAAAGAAAAATTCTAATCCTCGACTTCTCGCTCAAGTCCCTCCGAGACAGACATAGTGGGAGAGAACAGGCATGTCAGGGAAATATGGAGTATAGCATGCCCAGGCAGGAGCCTCTTTGAGCTTTCGGCCCGCTGCTGCCTTATGCTCATTTCCGCTTGATCCAGATACTAATACCATCTCGTCACCGTGATATTCCCTCGATATGGTGCAAGATATCGACCCTATCCATTAGTGTGCGTACCGCTAGGTCCTATCCTGAGCTTCACTGATACACCAGCGCCTCAGGTTTTTCGCGCCGAACATCCAAAATTGTTGCAAATGTCGATGTATCTAGCTCTCTTTGGATACCAGTTCGAGAATAAAGAACGGCTGTCTACACCTCGTGATGGTGAGTTGAAAGTCTCCAATCATCGCTCGATGCATGCTAAGAGCGAAACGTTCAGTCTGAACCCAAACTTCTCAATCGAGAGCAAACCTCGGACAAAACGTCAGAGCTCATGATGAATCGTAAGAACGGTGATACGCCGCGGCTCAAAAGGACAAGCCACTCTCGCCTTGTTTTCGGTTGACCGTAATTCTCCGTGACGTCGAGCGTAGTCCATCGAGCTCACTGGCTGGACCTGGTCGTTCAGAAGGCCTTTACTCCGTTTTGACACGCTTGTTGGGTCTCAGTCGTAATAATGGGCTGGCTTGCCAGTGCTTCCTGTTATGTATGTGCTACCCAATGTTTAGAACGACGAGCACTCTCATTGAGACTTGATTTAGGATCAACGTCTCTTGCCCCAAAATCATCTCAGTTTGGTCAATCGGGCTCGCTTTGAGCGGTGAATGATTATAATCATGAGCGTTACAAGCCAGCCGCTTTGTGAGTGTTCCTGGTGTTGCTCATAAGCACCGCTCAATTCCTTTCTCCAGTGCCTGCGGAATCCTAGCGTCCCATTACTTCGACGAATCTCCGGCTTACTCCCGGTTTCGATCATTTTCCCCCCATGAAGCATCGACACGAATAACTCTCATGTTCTCGGGGGATCCTGCTGAAGCCAGCTCAGATCGAGCTCGACATCTCAAATAAGGCCAGTCATTGGCGCAGGCAAACACGTTGTCTAAAATAATACGAAGTCTGATATCGAGGTGTGTCCGGGTCCTTTATTATTCATACTCACTGAGTAACTCAGTCTTACCGGCACTAGAACACTGGCTTATAGAATCGAACACCGTCTCAGACCGTCAATTTCGCGACGCAGGCAAGGGTATTCAGTACCTACTTTTTGGATCAATCAACGGAGGGGAGGGGACTCGAATCGAGCTATTTCAACATTCTCGGATAGATCCTGATTAGAAAGTGACAATCCGCCTGACGTAGGCAAATGTGTTTATCTCGAGCTTCTACGCACTTACGAAGGTTAAATCGGACGGCAGGGCGCAATCTGCTCCTTTGTAAAATCATTGTCACGGACACGATCGAGATTTAGAGCACATAAGCACCCACAACTCCATCCAAACCTTGTGAGTGCCCCAGCCCCGGCATACCACCATGAATATCCATTCCGCTGCTCATTTATTCAAAACGAGAACTGGATATGACTCCAACTCATGATCTCTGAGCGATGAGCCCAACCTTTAGCTTCAGACCACACTTGCTCGTACTATTGGCATATGAGCTCTCAAATTCATATCATGACCTTCGGTTCCATTGTTCGGAAAAATACCTATGCTCGTATCGACGCTTATATCAAGAAGTTCCATCATAGCTATGGGCCACCGCGACTCAGAATAGCGCTGAGGAAATTCGTGGACCACAAGACATCTCCCTGGTTCACTGAAGTTCATTTAGTAGCATCGACTACCCGGGACTCACAGACATCAGGACCGAAGACCCTCCCGATCAGAAGGACATACAAGAGAAGGACAAGCAGAATTGTCATATAACTAATACGGCTTCAACCGCGATGGATGAGGGAGAAATCAAATGCTCACTAGGCTCCAATGACTCTCACGCCGTCGATGTGTAGCCAAGATGAGCTGGCGTACTGCTTTACGGCTTTGCGGAATGAACAGCGTCAAAACCAGAGTCCCGGAATCAAGGGAATGAAAGGTTGCGGTTGAATAAATTGTGGAGTGTTTAAAGGTAACATAGATAATGAATAGCTATCCCTCTCGACGGCAAAATCACACAGGAAAAATATAGGTCATGGCCTTACATGATGGCCAATCGTTCAAACCAAATACATAACTCATCGACACACTCAAATGAGGTCGATCTATGTTGCTGTCGGCTTTCGAATCTCTCGCGCAAGTTCTCCATGCCTCGAATCTCTGACCTCATGAACATCAATCAGATCCTTTGTGTAGTTGACGCGACACGCCGCCCCAGTGATCCAATGGCCCGATAGACATGCCATGGGTGAATAGTGACACTGACAAGACATAGTGTAGATCACCTGAAGTGCAATTGTTGAATACAATCACAAAGGTTAACATGCCACTTCAGCCTCACCAATCTCGAAAACAACAAGTTCCAACCTAACACTGTTCAATTGCCCTCGGAAGCTGTGAAGCACCCATCAACGTCGGTGAAAGGTATTGCATACTTGAAAGGGTTTCGAGAGCGTGGAATTACACAAGGTGAGGTCAATGTTGCCTTTGATGGAGCGAGTAGGGAATTTACCGCACTGTTGGAACACAGGCGACGGTGGTGAGCGCTTCGACGACTCGAGGATTCGGGAAAGATGCCCTCGACTAGAATCTGAAAGGTGCCAAAACACTACGGCGATCTGAGAACTTGATAGATGAGCACGGGGTCAACGTGGTCAAGGAGGCTAGGGGTCTGGCCGGCAATCTCAACGCCGCAAGCAACGATAGGCTCAATGGCGCTTGTAGGATTCAAGCTGGACCGACGCTTCTTCAGACAAGGTGTTGGGTATATGGAAATTTCGCCCTCAAGCTCCGACCGGTCGAGTACAAAAAGAAACCTGTAGAAGTATTGATATCACGGTAGGATGTACATTTCGGTCCTTCTGATTTGGGAAAATTAATGATCCCGATTAGTCAAGACCGTAACTGGGGAAATTATGGCTCAGATACACTCTACATACATCGACAGACACTCCGTGAGTCTGAATGTCGACAAAGCATGGACTTAATCACCTCGAGTTCATATCCACTGCGACGTACAATTCAACTCACTATATATATATGTAGACAGTGGACCCGGTACGCAATAATCTATCAGAGTCAGGAAATATACCGTACGGGTTTCGTACTAAGTAACCACTATGTAACTATCGACCGGGACGGAAGGCATTGAAGCTCGATAAGTAGAACAAAGAGACATCCATGCTTTATACCAAGTTTGATAGACCGAAACCAAAGCTAGGGCGTTATCCCTACCCTCGTCCTTCATTTCCATCAGCGACTCTTTGATCCCATCCCCAATTTTGTGTCGACCGACCGACGGTACGGATGATATCGAGAGGACGCACGTCGTTGCTGGCGTCGGACAACCAAAGCACTCGGTTGTTGCCAGCGCTCGGGAGGTGGAGATCCTTCTCCCGCACCATGATATGAAGCAAACGTTCCGTAGCTCTGAGGCGCCACTGCATTTGTGGTGTGTTGTCTATGGACGTGAATGCTCGGATGAGGAGTCGTGGTATGGGCGGCCATTGGCATACCATCGTAGTTGGGGATCATAGGGGTGCTGCGTGGGGTGTCAGCGGCATCAAAAAGCACTGGATAACGTGGCTGGGCGACAGTCTGTGACGTTCCCAGACATCCACTCGTCTGTGGATCATGGGTGGGGTAGCCAATGGCCGGCGAGTATGGTGAAATCGGGAAGGCAACGGGAGAATTAATCGGCAATGTGCGATGATGATGTTCTGCACCTCTCCTAAACTGTGACATTCCCGACCACCCAAACGTCTGAGAAATGTGTTCTCGTGGAATCTGCATAGGGTATCCATCGGCGTAGATGTTTGAGGGAGATGAGAAAGCACCTGTTGGGGTTGGGGTAGAATAAGAGGAGCTGTTAGTAACGGCGGCGCCAGCGTATGCATTCCGGTGAGGCCATGAGGAGGTTACACCATGAGAAGACACCGGTGATATTGTGTGCTGTGGCATCTCGAGGGATTGTTCAGCGGTACTGTCAGTTTGAGCGGTTGTAGAGGCCGCATTCATGATGCCGTCTAACACACGGAACGATTCGTTTGTTGTGAGCAGTACCTCGGTGAAGCTTGGAAGGAGAGAATTACAATGACTTTCGTAGGGATTGGCGGAGGCGGTACGATCGGGTAACGAAGAAGTCGTGTTAGACGGGTATCGGGTGTGTGCTAGGCTGTAGTTGGAGGTGGATCTTCTCAAACGAGGAGGTATTCGTTGTAGAGAGGGTTCTGCCACAGTGTGCACGTCGAAGATGTCGTCGTTCACGGAATGAAGGTTCTGCGAAAACTTAAATGAGTGGATGAGGCGAGATAACTAAAAGGAAGACGTACCTGGTCTGTATAACGACAGCAATCCATCCTTTCCTCTTCTTCATTCGTTATCCCACTGGCGATGACATGAGCTGATGTGGGTTCCCCTACCGAGGTGACGAGAGTGTCGCCTGGAAGGTTCTCAACACGCGGAAAAGCAAGAATAGAGAATATTCCTGACCGAACTTCTCAACATTGCGTTGCTTCTGGATTGTAGAATGATTCGGGTCATGATAACCGTTGCTTTGATCACGATCTAGCTCGGGAGGAGATTTAGGACACTTGATGTGTTGATCTGTACTCAAGGTCAGAAAATGTAGGGAAATGGATGAGAGCAGATCATACCCTCATTATCTTCATCGAAGCGGTTAGTATCCTCGACGGACTGGAAGACATGTTGATCATATCCAAGATGTCGAGCAAAGTCGGTGGTAGATGGGTTGAAGCCACGGAGGCGTTGGTATTCGTCAATTAGTCTGTAGGTTTTGGTGGGCCAAGACCATGATTCATTGTCATAGTCTGTGTACTCGAGCATGGTTGGAAGGCCAAAGTCTTCACAGATGTCAGGTGGGAGGGGTTTTTGACCATCTTCGTGCAAGGACCAGAAGTGCAGGGAAGAGGTCTCGCCGTCGAGTTGGTTGGGAGGAGGAGGTGGACAGACAAAGAGGTAGATGGGTTGTGGATATCGCCGGTACTTATAGGAAATCCAACCAATCAATGTCACTTTACGCTGAATGAGGACTGGGAGATGTTAGTAGATGGAAGAAAATTGAGGGAAAAACATGACTGACTGAAAACACTTAGATCTGCATCCAATTCAATTCCTCGAGCAGAAAGAACCCCTGGTGCTTGACAAAGCCAGGCCTCCCTTGTGTCTTTTACGTTCAATTCTAGCCAAATTATAGTTCTAAAATCTGTAATACCCTCTACCCGGAATCTAATTGAGTAGTTCAGACAGGAAAGCTAAATAATTGAAATGGGCTCACCTTGTCAGACCATTGTCTAACACCTTCCTATCCCCACCAATGTTGAAACCAGAATCATCTGAGTCCCAAACATTTTCTGTGACAGCAATGGGGGTTTGTGTCAAAGCTGAAATGACAGTTGGCTGATCAAATGATTCAGGCACATCTATGGCATCCATGGTTGTTTCAATCCCCTTGATGAATACACAATCAGCCTCCTTTGACCTGCAATTTGCCATGAACTGCAAGAAGACATCATCCTGGAGAAGGTCCACAGTCGAAGGCATGTCTTTGATCTCCAACCCCAACCAAGGGACATCCAGATCTGGGCCACAGGGCCCATAACAGATCACCCCTCGTGCAGAATCCATCCACAGCTCTGATACAGTAGAACCCCATTCCCACTGCAATTTCATGATCAAATCATTCAATTGCATGACTAAGACTACTCACACACAAAGATTGAAGGTATATCTGTCCCAAAACTCCCACATTCAAAACTGCAGCGGGCATGAGTTCTGGGCAGCAGTCCAAGTCAGTTACCCTCAACCATTGGCTGAGAAGCTACTCACCATTCCAGTACAGGATAGACGGAATGCTCCCAATGTCAACCGCATACATCTGCGGAACTCCCGAGGTCCTGAAATACAAAAAGCTCCAGTAAACTTGCAGTAGTAATCTTTGTTGTACTCACACCACACTTGAAAAGTTCCGGAAATCTTTCTCAAATGCCTGCAAGAAAAGACCATGACCACAGGAATGCTTCGAGAAGAGTGAGCGCGTACCTTCCGCCCACCTGGTCCACTGTAGGACATCACCGTGAATTTGCCCTGCGTTCCACCAACCTTCGCAATACAAACTGTTTTGGTAAATGACCGCTGCTGACAGGACTCACATCGACAGTCTTGACGATGCCAAGGCAAATGTTTAGAAGATAACTGAACGACATCTCGGTCCCTGCAGATATCGCCACGTTTCACAATCCGGAACTGCAAACATCATCAGAAATCTGCCTTCCCGGGACAACCCAATGCTCACGTCGTCAAACTCCGTAAGTTCCCTTTCTTGTTGTTGTATGACCTGATTGAACTGATTTCCGTGGACCGTCGTGATTGTCGTTCCCTGAGTTATCACAGCATGGCTACCAGTGTCAGTTGCGGCGCCACCAGTACTCATTCTTGAGATTTGAATGTTGTGAGTGTTATGCTGATCGCCTTTGACATGACTGAAGCTGCTGTGAGAGATATCAAAATCGCGAGCATCGGGGAAGAATGTGGACTGCATGGGCATCGTGGAGAGGGGAGGAGGGAAAGAAGGAAGTGAAGGACCCCGAGGCAAAGCGACGTGTTATACCCTAAAAACACACCGCTTCCTCATGTCCTGCCAAATCGACTCTCGGCCTTGTCAGCACCGAGTTGATTTACATGTTACATGGGCGTTTGATATGGTACACGCTCATCAGATACTGTACCATTTCGGGATGATCGTCAGGTCACGCGTCACAGGAGACCCCATTCTGGTGAAATGTCACACCCTGTCACGCGTCCCAGGCCTGACTGTCGAAAACTTCCGGAGGTTCGGTCACAAAAATGGCCTGAAAATAGCCCAGAAATGATGAATTTCACGAAATTTTCCGGCCGGTCACAGTGGACCGGCCTTTCTGTCGAAACCAAAAAGTGGATATTTTGGTCACGGGTCACACCCCCTGACGAATATCCCGAAATGGTACAGTACCCGCCCATGTTACGGTTATTCCGACCTCTCTATGTCCCCCGTAGCCCTCCACCGCGAGAGGTTCAGGTATCAGCTCTACGAGGCTCCTTCCCACTCTCCGAGTCATTACACTCCCAGTCCTCGGATCCTACCGCCACTGTGTACCTAGAACACTGAATCACATTCATCGCTCAGTATTAATAAATCATGATAGGACGAATGCTCACATCGATGAGTGACGCTCGATCACTCCTCACAGGTTTCATGAATTGTGCTTTCTCCACGGCGGTGTTCCGATTCTATTTTGAGAGGGTCCTTTCGACTCGTTCAGTGCCAAAGTCCACCCTACAACCGTGAGGGAGATTCTGTTGCTGCCATAGGTTCGGAGGTATGATAAATCCGCGCCCCAACACCTGGACATTGCCCTCCGACCTTCCTTCCGCCAATTCTAACGCCCGATACACGTTTTTCACCCACCTGATTGATGGTCAGAAGATGTTGTTTATAGGTTGATGAAGGCACCTGGAACCGGAAATGGGCGTTCATCGGAGCCCGTTTGAGTTTAATCTGTCAATCCGCTAAAATAGCGAGAGTCGTTTGAACGGCGTGGATCAGGATGTTTGGGATGATCGAAAAGAATTCATTCATTAGAATGCATGGCTGGATTTTCACAGCGCCCAGCCCACGTAGGGATCTCGTGGAAGCATCGCATTGGGCTAGGGTGACGGAAATGTATCGCTCGTGGGTCATTGGACATCGGGTTCAGTGAGCCATTCGACGAACATCTTCAAGTGTGATCCATCTGGACATACTGGTTTGACCACGAGCAAAGTTCGCCGAGTCGAGAACACCGTGTAGCAAACCAGATTTTCCTGTGCGCGAGAGCTCTGAGCACGAGTGTAGAAGATTAATGAACGGTGGACGGTAGCATACTATACATGGAGCTCTCGAATCCAACAACGATCCTGGCGCTCAACAACCCCATACCAGCACAGCGGAACGGGATCGAGGATCGAAAAGGATCAGTATGATTCGTGTCTACTCCGACTTCCAATAGGGCATGCGTCGTCTCTCAATGGAACGATGACTAGTAGTAGATACGCTAGCACTCAGAAAGGACAACACACCGCACGGTGACGATGAGAGTGAGTGTTCAATATTCAGTGTCGAATGGATAATCAAGACGCCTATGAAGTTGAACGTAAATGTCCTGAGCACTCAAACAAGGCCCCGTGCCCTAGCAAACATACCCAGACCCTTAGTGTGCCCCATGGCTCTCGACCGCTGGTTCCCCATCTAAATCTCGAAGGCACCCTCCCATTCACGGTACTCCCATTCAAACTTGCCATCCGTACCCCAAGCGGGGATCTGAGGTTGGTAAGACAATTTCTTGAAAATGAAAGTATCAACCGAGCGGTCTTCACGCATGACTCGCGAGAAGAGTCGTAGATCCTTCCATCACAGAGACAAATGGTTACAGAAGAGGATGAGCGAGGCAACGACGGCCGTATCCTTGCGAAACGATCGCGATGAGGGAGCAACCTAGAGCCCCAGGAGTAATTGGAGAGCATAGTTGCCATGCTCAAGGTAGGTATCAGTGTCAGCGCCGGCGGTGCTTAGCCAAATGCCCCGTCTGTCACTTGCATCGACAGGCCTCCCTTGCCGTTATTCACCGCCTCTTCGTTTTGGATTCGGCATCCATGATGCTCGCCGCCACTTCGCGGGTAGTGTCGATCATTGGAGATCTGGGAGCAGTACACATCGCATGCCGAAGATCGTGAGCGCAGGTTGAAGGGTTTAATCGTTGGAGCCCCGAGGTCTTCGAGGGAGAAAGATAATAGTAGGCTCGAACGATAGATGTGGATAGAGATATCGAATTATCTGGAAGACGTCGTTTCGAGGTTTCGGTGCTGGCATTGGCGTCACGATATTCCATCCCACCCCATTTGAACGTATTCTGACCAAGCTGAGTGCCCTCAGATCCTTTCTTCTCTCCGCCCCCGCCAACCATTCCATCAGCTTCAAGCGCATATAGCGTGTTCAGGTTTGAGCCTGTCAAGTAAAAGGTGAGCTTTTTTTTTCCGAACGTGAAGACGGGACTCTAGACATACCAAGGAAGGTTGAAGAGTTCATGAATTGGTTAATCGACTGCATGGGGGATGTGAGACTCAGATGTCAGTTGGTAGACTCTCTGTAGCGAATGAACGTAAAGTTAGCTCGGGGTTCGATGGTATCTAGACATAGCACAAAAAACGCACCTCATCAGAGAATCAAAGATCCATTCGGAGCCCTTTATTCCTCTATCCGAGACAACTTTACTAGTAAGTCAAACCGAACGCGCTCGGAACGTCAGCCAGAACTGAAAATAATGTTTCTATTCCCAAGACACCGCAGCTCGGTTCAAGCAGAAGTCATTGTCGGTCGGTTTTATTGGAAGGCTTTTCCGATAATAGATAGTGAGAAGGTTGGAGCCGGTGACGATGAGCGTCGCGGACAACAAGCGAAATGCTTTGTCAGCGTCCTCGGCGTTGTCCATGACTACCACCACTCCACTCTGGCCAAACCCATCTCCGACATCCATTTTCCTGCTCGTCATCTCCAACTACCTGACACCCATTCCCTCCTTCGGCCGACTCAGTTGGCTGGAACGAATCGTCCCTTATTTCGGAGTCCTCCGTTTGATCAATTCTCCGAAGAAAGAAACGTCAAACTCTCGGCTTCTTGTTGAAGTCCCTTCAAGATAGATGTATCGTTGGACGAGAGAAGGCATATTGATAACATTTAGAGATGTAGGATGGCCAGGTGCGTACCTCTTTGAGCTTCGTCCTAGTCTTGCTGCCTTATGTTCATTTCCCCTCGATCCAGAGGTTGACCAACGCAACTGGTCCACCACCGGCGACGTACACATCAAGCCTCAGCGACAGCAACTGAATCCAGGATGTTAAACTTGACATTCAGAACCTCGCATCGTCCACAAGTGCAGCTCTTGCCACTCAGTGGTATATTTATCCATCCCACAACACGAACAGGCGGCCTTCGCCTGTGACTGGCATACTGACGCCATTACTTTCCTAACTATTTTCGTTCCGGGCGTTCAGATCGCTTTACCTTTAGCCCCACGCCATCTCAGTTCACCTGCCAAACTGATCTCCGAACCCTATTTGACCTCATCACGCTCGTATATGCACACCTTTCACAGGAATCTATCTATGAACGTTCGGACGTCCGCATGCTGGCGGTAACGACGACTAAGCTGGCTTCGATTGTCGTCGAGGCCGGTATTGCTTCCATGTCAGTATCCCCGAATGGGGGGCAGAGTCAGGATCTATTACGCTGACTTGCAAGCTAGTGGCTGTTACATGCTTGGAATCTGGGTGTGAATGCGATCATTGAACCCGCAAAGGGTTTTTTCTAATCGATTTTTCAGCCACTACGCTTCGAAATTTCGGTGCTCTTCCTCCGAGACCATCAAAGTATACCTTTGGAAACATGATGCATAAAGCTTGGATCCAGCGACGAAGGCGAGATGAGGGAGGAACCGTTGCGAGCTCAAGGGCAATTTCTCGATTTATATTGTGTGGAAGCGATAGTCGCTCCGATACCCAGGCTATTCGACCGCCCACATCGACAGTACCCGACAAAGGTACTTGACGTCCGGTGAGAAATCCGCCAGATTGAAAGGAAATTTGGCACACGAACTCACTTCGAAGTATAACGCTTAGGTTGCACTGAATCGTGGAGCTCAGAGAGCCTGGATATGCAATGCTAGCGGTTGGTCCGGAAATCACACGGCATTTTCAGCTCGTATGCAGACTCCTTAGCAGATCTCCAAGGGCATACCCAGTTTAAGACTCAAAGAAAGCCCCCATATCTCGTGGTCGTACGATAAATAATTTAATCATTGCTCAACGGATGTTGAGAGAGCAAACGTCTGGGCCCGTTCAATCGTCAGATAACACGCCAAGTCCCGTGGCTTCAAAGGACAAGCGGCTATTACCTTGTTGTCAGCCGAACATGCTCATCTCTCGGTTTCTCGTGATGCTAACTGTTCACCCTTGGGTAGCTCGTTGAACTGGTATAGAGCACAGTTACCGAATCTTCGAACCTGTAACTCTCTCGGTGTTTTGCACTTGACAGAGCTCACTGGCTAGACCTGGTCGTGTAGAACGCCATTACCCCGTTCCAGACGTGGATTTTGATGAAGGCGGAGGGAGATGTTGGGTCTCGGAGAGCGATAAAAGATTGGCTCGCTCTCTGGTACGTTCGCGCTCCCAATATTCAGGTCTACTGGCACTGATCAACTGCATCAATCATCACAGTTTGGCTAGTGTCCGGCCTGTCGTAATTATACTCGCAGGTTAAAATCCTACAGGGAGTTGAAATGATGACGAGCGTCACGAGCAAAGTGTATTGTATTACTCTCTAACGTACTCGCGTTCACCTGAGCCGCCTGGCCAGTTCCATCAATCCTTCCCGGAACCAGAATTTTCATTCGGTCAGTGTGTCTATAACTCTAAAGCAACGAAGCAGCCAGCTCATACCAGCCACTCTGGAGTCTGTCCCACTCGGACATTCTTGAACCTCTTCGATGATTCCTGACCAAGATGGTTATCCTATTATCTGCGGTCTTAGTATCAACACACTCACCGTTCTTTCCATGTTCTAGGAAAACTCCTCCACGCCCGTTGACTGGGTCAAGGAACAATAACATTACCAAGGCAGCCGCAATGGAGTACTACACGTAGCACGCTCGAGCTGAGTTCAGCTTGGCGAGGCGCTCGGATAGATCTGCTACCGGTGTGATTTTATGGACCACAAGGAGTCAAAACCGCATCATTCAATCCAATATGGACGAAATTTAGAGGCGGACTTGTCGACCCTTCTTCTTTGATAATGACTCGATATTAACCACGACGAAACTACGCACTAAAGGTTCGTTTGATTCACTTGTGTCAGCTTTTTTGCGATGTGGTATATCATCGATCAAATTTGTTTTGAGCTATGAGTATACAGAGACTTGAAGAATCGGAGGGGCGATGGTGAACATTGTAAATAGCGAGCGTGGTGATTCATCACCGTTCCTGGCCTTTCTCATGACTTCCACCTCATGACAGCCTCTTACGGGCAATTTGTGAAGAAATATGGCGCTCTGAACCTTCGGCGCACTCGTCCGTCTGATTCGCTTGGCCCACGATGGTCGTCCTATCAAATGGCCGACCTTGATACACGAAACCTACCAGTGTCACCGTCGCTCAGTGGGCCTTCGGCCCTTCGATCGTGCATACCATATTCAAGTCTCTCTGAGCTCGAGTGCGATGGCTCGGAAGGAAGGCGGAAACGAGGTATACTTCCAGCTCGTCAGCCCTCAAAGCGTCGACCCTTTGGGTCGATTCAAACCCTCAGTGTTGAAGGCTTTCAAATTTAGCTAGCTGGCGGTCTCTGAGGATGAGAATAAGAGAGGGTACGTCGTGCTATCTGCACTTCGAGTCCTGACTTATGTCCTCATTTACGACTGTCCCTTTGTTTCGTCTCTGGGCTGTACGCAGAGTTTCTGGCTCAGGCCTCGGATCCCCGACTTCACGAGTGTGTCGGAACCCAAAGGTAGATGCACAGTCGTTGGGTTTGATCTGTATTCAAACATCACCTCCTCGTGTGTTCGAGGGGACACACGAATGACACCAGTTCTCGGATATACTCTGTTTGTATCGATAGACATGCCGTGGGCGAGTCAGAGTACAAAACAAGAACCAGGTCAAACAGTAATACGGTGATACAAGGTTATACAAATGAAGCATTCTTATACATAAGACATTGAATAAAAGTCGGGAAATACACTATCAGAACAGTTCGGTATCATGCTAATTAGTATCTCCTGTGTATCAAATACTCCAAGATGTACCATACTCGATAAGTAGCAGAGCGAGAAAAACCCATATCAACATGAACCTGAAATAACTCGAACGACGCAAAAATCGAATCATCGCCGTCATCCTTGACCTCCATCTCGAGCGGCGCATTTCTGGCCTCCCTCTCGATGCCCCCACCTCCAAATCGACTAGCTCGTACGAGGATGTGCCAGACATCGGGTGCGGATGAGGATGGGAGAGCACAGTCGATCGTTGCTGGTGTTGGGCAGCCGGAAGACTACGTCCTTCCGGAGGTGGATATTTGGGTTCCTCAGAAGGATGAGGCGTCCCATGCCCATCAGAAGTCGAGCTAGTCTCGGTAAATTCAGCCGTTGGCATCGTGTCGTGTATGGGGGCACTATCGATGGTGTCAAACAACACTGGATGAGAAGGGTGATCTCCAGTCCGCGATGTTTTCGAATGATCGATGGGGTGGCCAACGGCTAGCGGATCTGGAGATATGGAGATGTCGTTGGGTGCAGTAGGTGGTGATGATAAATGACTTTTGCTGCTCGATGTCGGTTGTTCATATACCGACGGATCGGCGTACGGGCCAGAGGACACAGGCTGTGGCTTGAGCGGGGAAATCGATGTGTTCCAATGCTCGTCGGGGAGCAAAGTTCTATCACCCTGATATGGAGTGAACGAATGATGACCTTGGAGGACAGCGGGGTACGGCTCATGCACATGAACGCCCGGATCAGTCGGGTATCCAACAGGTGGTGTGTGAGGTGGTATGGAGAGGTCGTTGGGAAGAACAGACGGCGAAGTCCAATGATGATTATCCGTGCTCGTGCCCAATGGTGGAGCCCCGGGCCATCCGGTGGTCTGAGAAGCGTGTGTGGAGTCATTGCCAGGCTGGGCAAAGACGGAGCTTGGGATTGTCGAGGCGGAACTGGGGAAGGCATTGTTGGTAGCTTCAGCGCCAGCCCCGTATGTGCTCCATTCCAGTATGGACTGGGACGATTCATCTCGGGATGATAACGTTGCCATTCCGTACTGTGGAATCTCGGGATATGCTCTAGGTGTGATCGCGGTATGAAAGGCCGCACCAGGGGTAGTTATCGTGTTCACAGGAAGTGGACTAAACGAGGTGCTTGTTGGAGGGAGGCTCGCAGGAAGGCCCGGAAGAGGGTGATTTTGGTGGGGACTGACGTAGGCGTAATGTTCAAGTGACGAGAAATCAACATTGGAAGCGCAGTTGGCGAGACGTGCCGAGTTGTATTGAAGGGGGTAGATTTCTTCTGAGGATAGAGATCTTCTCGGAAGTGGGTGGATCGTACGAAGGGATCGGTCGGGCACGCTCTGTTCGTTGCAGGCGCCGTGGTTTTTGCGACGTAGATTCTGAAAGGGTATGAGCGGACAATGCAAAGAGAGTAGATCAAGGACAACGCACCTGTTTTGCATGAGCGCGCCGCTCTATCTTTCCTTCTTCCCCACCTAACATCCGACGTTCGTTGGCAGCGTGTGTCGATATGGGCTTGTCTTTCGAGTCAAAGAGAACGATATCTAGACAACACTCAATACGGAGCCAAGCAGAAACAATAAAGATCACTGACCGAGTCCTTTGATTATGGCTCTCTGTTGGATAGCCGGATACTCTGTTGCACTTAGATCAGGGTGTTCCACGTTGGAATGAAGCTCCAGAGGTTCTAGAGACGGCTCTGTTATCAAAACCAATAAATGAGCGAGAAAGACGAGAGTGGATCGTACCCTCATAATCCTCGTCAAAGCGGTTGGTGTCGTTGACGGGGTGGAAGATGTTTGCATTGAATCCAAGATGTCGAGCAAAGTCAGTGGTTGTTGGGTCAAAGCCACGGAGGCGTTGGTATTCATCGAGTTGTTTGTAGTATTTGGTGGGCCAGGAGGATGATTTGTAGCCATAATACCAGTATTCGAGCGTGGTTGGAAGACCAAGTTCATCGCAGATGGCGGGTGGGAGGGGTTTCTGACCATTCTCATGGAGGGACCAGAAGTGTAGGAAAGAGGTGTTGCCACGGGGTTGGTTGGGAGGAGGTGGATGGAGGAAGAGGTAGATGGGTTGCTGGGATCGTCGTTGGCAATGGATTTCGTCGTTGGCAAGGTCGCCATCCAAACACCCTTTGTGTCTAACGAGTCCTGGGAGATGTTAGCAGATGGAAGAAAGTCGAGGAAAAACACCGACGCACGATAAACACTTAGGTCGTCATCCAACCCAATTCCTCGAGCATGAAACACGCCCAACGCTTGACAAAGCCAAGCCTCTTCCACGTTCACGTTCCACCACAACACAAAATATCCTTTTCCAACTACTCGGAATCTACTCGAGCAGGTCAGACAAAAAAGCCAAGAAATTGATCAGAGCTCACCTTGTCAATCCACTTTCCAATACCTTTCTCTCCACAAATTCGTCGCAGGGATCCTCCCAAACATTGTTTCCGACGACGGCGATGGGGGTTTGGGTCAAAGCTGAAATGACGGTCAGCTGATCAAATGATTGAGGCACGACTACGTCACTCCCAGCCGATCTGATCCCAGCCACAAATGCATGATCAACCTGCTTTGACTTGCAGCTTGCCATGAACCGCAAACAAACATCCTCCTGGAGAAGGTCGACAGTCGATGGCATGTCCTTGATCTCCAACCCTGAGTAAGGGAGATCTGGATATGGGCCCTCTGGCCCACAACAGATCACCCCTCGTGCAAAATCCATCCACAGCTCTTCCACTTCACATTTGCATATCCACTGTGATTTTTATGATCAAAGCATTCGATTACACTACTAAGACTACTTACACGAAAAGAATACTGGGGTATTTCATTCAATTCGTATGGGGGTTTCCGTGTGACAGAAAAATTTGCTGGGGTTAGTTCATATGACATGAGTGTGACTGGTGACGCCGGAGAAAAATTTCGTATGGAACTCACAAGTCCCCAGTAGCGTTGCCAATGGTCTGGTTAAAACCGCGGTTTGACCGGTTTGTAACCGGACCGCCGTGAACCGGTTCAGGGGAACTGGTTTTCCGGGAACCGGTTTCAAACCGGTCAAACCAGTTGTAACCAGTTTCCCCCCTTGCTGAATTTCCCCCAGGAATATTTGTGCAGACCAGGTTATATTGATCCTCAATGTATGTAGTAGAAGTAATAGAATTATTTTAAGACTGAATTAGGAGGTCGACATGGGTGGGCAACTGACAGGTGTGCCCGTGAGGGTACCCATCTGGGTACCTTGCACAGGCTATATCTCTACAATGACAATGCAGATTGTTTAGCGGTAAGTTTCCCCACAATATGACATCCTTGACCTTTGAAATGAGCCTCCATACGTCCAAAACAGTCAAAAAATGACGCACCTAGCTTACCCCTTCCTCCTCCCCCCATCCTGTACCCTCTATATCTCCATGACCAACACATCTTTTGACAAGCGGTAAATTGGCCCATAATACGACATTTATAAGCTGTAAAATGAGCACATGAGCCGCCAGTTTAAATAGGAACAGAGCTACCTGCCATCCCCACCCCTCCTGATATCTTGTGCCGGCCATATCTCCACAACAACAA